>CM042687.1:395558362-395804754 GCA_023614405.1 Avena insularis | reverse complement strand
TTTGTGGAGTGATGTCCTTGACAAACTCTTCTTCCACAACTACATTTTTCCTTTGTGAAATATGTTGGACTTAGATGTTCTAGGAACATCATACTCTTGGTCAATTGAATTTGGAGCTGATCGTGTGGACTCTTTATTGAGAATGGAGAAATCACTTTTCAAAGCCTTGTAAATGATGACCAAGTGTCTCCATTCCTCTAGAGAGTCCATCATGAGCAGCTCCCCAAAGTCAATCTTTTCCTTTTAAATTCTTAGCTTTGGCCGAATGCATTGTGCAGTTATTCTTTAAATGTTTTTCAATTAGCCACTATTTTCTTCCATAACTGACTCCTCAATGGACTTAAGCCTCTCTTCAAGAGAGAAACCCGAGCCTCTTCTTCTTCTTACAGAAGCATTTTTAAGGATTCAATTCCATTGCATCCTCCCTTTCAATTTCGCCTTTTCTCAAGGAGGAGAACTTCACATTTGGGCTGACTCAAATGGTCCATAAGAGCCTCAAAGCGTATTTTTTTGCTCACTTGCAAGTTAGTGATGAAGAAAAGTCCAAAGCAATAATCTCTTCTTTATACTTAAGACTATTGGATCATCATGTCAATCGTAGCCTTTTGGAAAGAAGAGTTAGAAATGATTACCTGGAACCTCTTGCCATGCAGATCAAGTAGCATTCTTGTTGATGATGTTTAATCTGCTCGAGGAGTCTAAGAGTGATGTTGGTGTAGATGTGGGTGACTATAGCAGCCACCTCTCTAGAGCTATCATCCTCGTCCTCATCTTCACTTCCCGAAGAATATTCTTCTTGAGCCACTAGAACAATCTTTTTGGTCAGCTTCTTGGAAGGGAGCGATTCTTCTTTATAAACTATTTCTTGCATGGAGATGACTTTTCCTTGAAAATAAGTCTTCCTCCACTATCTTCCCTACTTTGATATATGGGACACTCGGCTGAAGTCGAGCGTACGGTCTCCATAGCTTGAAACACATGTTCTACGACTTTTGGGGAACCCATTTTCCTTTACTCTTCCATAAGCTCCCACTCTTTGCGTTCTAGTTCAGATTTAGCCTTTGGCTCTGTCTTTCCAAAAGTTTCTAGCATTAAAGGCCGTGGTATTGTCCATGGATTCTTTTTTACATCCTCGGGACAAAGTACCATACCTTCCTATGTCATCTTCATCAAGGATCAACCACACTAGTCTTCAAGGCCATGTTGACCCCTTTTCATCCCCATAGCTTGTGCATGAGCATCTTTGGCATTCTTGGCGCCCACTTTGAAAGTGGGACATTTCTTGCATTACCTCATTGGATGTGATAAGGTGGTATTTATGCCTACCTTGCGTGATTTTCAAATCAGGGATCAAATGGCATAAGAGCACCGACATACTTGCGCTTGATCCATGCATCATCAACATGAGAGGCACCATGATTCCTGAAAGTGGTGGCTATCGACTTGAGCCCTATACATGTCCTCGTGGTTTTCTCCATGCAACATATAAAATCCTTCAGCTTCATTGCTCAAAGCATCATATCTATTCCTTCTCATACTTTCATTTCCGACTAAGAGCTCAAAGGAGAGCATCCCAAGCTTCCTTATGTACTAAGATGCTGAATGTGTGGCATGTCTTTGTTACCCACACCAAGTCGATCATGTGTAGAGATGTAGCGTTGAGTCACTATCAACAACCTCTCTTCTTGTTAGGTTGTTGGGATCTCCAACATGAAGACCATTCTCGATTATTTTCCACAACTCAATGGAGGAACTACACACATGAGACTTCATCAAAATTGCCATTGGAATGAAAGTAGATGTTGAAAGTTTGGGTGGATCACCCTATTATGTATATGTGGGTGTGGGATAGGTGGATCATGAGAATACACATGGGAAACCTCATTGTATCCTTCCTACCACTATCCTTTTTTAGGAGGAGCTCTTGCTAGTGACATCACCAACCACTTCGTTATCTTTGGAATCGGCTTTACCCGTTTCCTTGGATTGTGGAGTGGTAGCCTCAGAGTTAAATGGAGGTGATCCTGCGGATGTGGAGAGATGCATTATCAATTGACGCATATCTTCCATCTTAGCCTCCATTGAACTAACCAAGGTTGTTTCCAACGTCTTGAGATCGTTCATGGTGACTACCTCCGGAGCATCACTCTCATCTCCCTTGGAACCCATACTTATATTAGGTGGTTAAGCCCGAATTAAGAGTTGGGGCTCTGATACCAATTGAAATGGATCGTATGGGCACCTAGAGGGGGGTGTGAATAGGTGCTACTCAATTTTTAATTCCTTTTCAATTTTAGGCTTGGCATAAAGTAAATTCTCTAGATATGCAACTACGAGAATTTCCCTATATGCAACCCTAGCTACTAAGCACGTAAAGAGAGGATCGAGGGAACCGTAGTGGAGCACGCGGAGACACATGGATTTGTTTTACCGCAGTTCCTTCCTTGTCAACGGAAGTACATCTGCGTTGGAGGGGTGGGCGGTTCTAGGACCACCACGCCACAATAGGCCTCACCCTATTCTCCGATGGATCTCGCCACGAAAGGCCTGATCCACCTTCTCCACTATTGGTACACTTCGAGGCGGGAACCGGTGCCTTTACAACTCTACCGGGACACACACCCACATCTGAATTGGGGGCTCCGTGGTGACAAGCTGTCATAAGAGCAAGGATTATCAATATAATCAAAAACAAGGATCTAGATATTTGTAAGAAATACTAGATCAGAGGTTCTCCAAATGAATGGAGAGGAGATGAAGCGCTTGATTGCAGTTATTGAAGATCGAGTCCTCCTCCTTCAATTCCCCAAGGGACGGGGCCTTTGGGTGGATCTAGGTGGATCTCTCTTGGATGAAGGTTGCAGATCAGATCTTGACTTTTTTGAATGAACCAAGAGGTCTGGCAGGAGGGGGAAGGCAGGCTTAAATACCCCCTGCCCAGATCTAGCAGTTGAAGAAGTTTGGGGGCGGATTATCCACCCTGGGGAAAAACTCCGCCCCCCGGACGGAAACTCTGGGGTAAAATCCGCCCCCCATACAGAGAGCAACGCAGGTCCAGACTTGGCGTAATTCCTTGAGGGGCGGATTATCCGCCCCCAAGGGGCGGACTATCCGGCCTAGGGGAAAACTCCACCCCCGAGCCAGAAAGTCCGGGGGAAAATCCGCCCCCATACAGAGAGCGACGCAGGTCCAGACTTGGCAAAAATCCTCGAGGGGCGGATTATCCACCCCCATGGAGCGGACTATCTGCTCATGCCGGAAAATCCGACTGATTCTCTGCCCCCTCTCTGGGGGTTGCGCCCTTCTGGGTATGGGGTGGGGCGGATTATCCGCCCCCAAAAGCAGATTTCCTTTTCCTTTTTCATTGTAAAGATCTGCAACACTTCAACACACATTAAATAATCCTTGATATTGTTATCTAACACACAAAACACTAGGGATTATGAAATGTTCTTTCAGGAGGGTAGCTCTTCTTCCCAGGCTCCCGCAAGCCGTTCGAGTGGGCTAAGTAGGCGTTTCTTGATGCCGCCACCTACGAGGACGTTGGCCTTTTCGACCTGCCCGTTGGTTTGCGGGTGTGCCACGAAGGCGTATGATATGTTGATCCCAAGGCCTTCGCAGAAGTCCTGGAATTCTTTGGAGATGAAGTTCGACCCGTTGTCCGTGATGATGCTGTGCGGCACGCCGAACATGTAGACTATGGACTCGAAGAACTTGACGGCCGTTTTGCCCTTTTGGTTGGTAACGGGCATTGCTTTGATCCACTTGGTGAACTTTTCGACTGCGACCAGGAGGTAGACGTGGCCTCCTTTTGAAGGCTTGGGTAGTTTTTCGGTCATGTCGAGGCCCCATTGGGCGAAGGGCCGTGCTAGAGGTATGGGCCTGAGCTCTAACCCTGGTGCATGTGGTTTATCCACAAACCTCTGGCAGCCATTGCACCTCTGGACGATGTCCTTGGCATCGTTCATGGCCGTTGGCCAGTAGAAACCAGCTCATAGAGCTTTGGCGATGAGGGTGCGGCTGCCCGCATGATGGCCGCAAATGCCCTCGTGGATGTCTTGGAGGATGGTTTTACTGTCGCTGATGGTGATGCACCTTTGGAGTACACCCGAAATGCTGCACTTGTACAACTTGCCATTGATGATGGTGAAGGCCTTGGACTGTCGAGATATGCGCCGCATCCACGGGTCATCGTGCAATTCTCAGTGCCAAGGTACGGTTGCGTCCATGTTTCTTAGATTTCCATAACCTGCATCAGGTTGACCAACACGACTTCCGTGTCGAGTTTTTTGGGTCCTTCCTGTCCTTCGGGTAGCGCAACCCCCGAGTGCTCTGCTTCTTCGGCTGATCCCTTGGGAAGTTTCCTTTTGATGGAAGGCACACATATTTGTTCGAGGAACACACCTGGTGGCACCCGTGCGCAGGTGGAGCTGATGTTGGAGAGTATATCGGCTTCTTCGTTGCTTTCTCTTCCAATGTGCCGAAGCTCACAGCCGTCAAAGTCTCCTTCGAGTGAGTTGTAGATTGCGCGGTACACGATCATTTTAGTGGCGTGAGCGTCACACTCGTTCATCGTCTGCTGGACGACGAGATTCGAGTCACCGTAGATGACTAGGCACGCAGCCGCAGATCTTGGCCATCTTCATGCCGTGGAAGAGGGCCTCATATTCGGCTTCGTTATTGGAGGCCCGAAATTTCATCTAGAGGACGTATTTCATCTTTTCGCCTTGCGGGGACGTCAGTATGATGCCGGTTCCTTCTCCAGCCTCACGCTTGGAGCCGTCAAAGTGCATCGTCCATGACTGTGTCATATCCGGGGTGTCCGGCAGCTGTAGCTCCATCCAGTGGACGAGGAAGTTCGGGAGGACCTGATATTTGATCGCATGGCGCTTCTCGTAAACTATGTCTAGAGGGGATAGCTCGATGCCCCACAGGGCTACGCATCCTGTAGCTTCTGGATTGTTCAGGATTCTGTTTAGTGGCGCCTCGTTGACGACCATCACCTGATGCTCCTGGAAGTAGTGGCTCAGCCGACGAGCCATCATGAACATGCCGTAGGCAAGTTTCTGGTAGGGAGGGTACCTCTGTTTTGTTGGTGTCAATACCTCGCTGAGGTAGTAGATTGGGCGTTGGACCCCATGGGTCTTGCCATCTTCGGGTCGTTCGACCATGAGAACGGTGCTGACCACCTGATGCATGGCTGCTATGTATAGCATCAGAGGCTCACGTTCCTTTGGTGTGACCAGGACAGGCGAGGTGGAGAGCGTACCGCTTCAGATCTTCGAATGCCGCCCGCTTGTGTGTCCACTCGAATTTTTCTGCTTTGCATAGCAGCTGGTAGAAAGGCAGGGCCTTCTCACCCATGCGACTGATGAATCTGCTCAACGCCGCGATGCTCCCAGCTAGCTGCTGGACACCTTTGAGGTTCTTCGTCTTCTCCATGGCCAGTATGGCCCGGATTTTCTTCGGGTTCGCCTCAATCCCTCGCTGAGAGATGAAATAGCCAAGCAGTTGGCCAGATGGGACGCCAAAGGCGCATTTTTCTGGGTTCAGCTTGATCTTGTAGTGATCGAGGTTGTCGAACGTCTCGCGGAGATCGTTGATCAATGTCTTGGCCTCCCTTGTCTTAACTACTATGTCGTCGACATAGACCTGTATGTTGCGGCCGATCTGGCTCTTCAGGCATGCCTGCATGCACCACTGGTACTTGGCACCGATTCTTCAGCCCAAGGGCATTGTGTTGTAGCGTACTCCGAACGGCGTGATGAATGTCGCTTTTCCGATCTTCACCTTCACCGAATCTGATTGTAGCCTAAGTAGGCGCCAAGGAAGGAGAGTTTCGCATCCTCGTAGTCGAATCGATGATCTGATCGATCCGAGTGAGAGGGAAATGATCCTTCGGGTAGTGCTTGTTGAGCTATGTGAAGTCCACGCACATCCGCAGGATGTCTGTGTTCTTTTTAGGGACCCGTACAGTGTTTGCCAGCCACTCGCTTTCCTTGATCTCCCTGATGAAATCGGCATCGAAAGCGCCTATTGACTTCGACCGACGGCTTCGCCCGTGGCTTGACAATCGTCGAATTGACTGCTTGACGGGCTTGGCGCCTGAAACACATTGAGTGCATGCTCGGCGAATTTCGAACTCCCCGGCATGTCCACAGGACACCAAGCGTAAGATTTCCCAAAGACTCACGGAGGAATTCGATGAGCGCGCTTTCCTATGCGGGCTGAGGTCATTACGATCAGCACTGCCTTGGAGGCGTCGTCAGTGGACTTGCACCTTTTCGTGTTGACTATTGTGTCGAATGACATGTCGGGTGCGTTTGCATGGAGACTAGGGGTGCCCGTGTTCCGCCACCTCCACAAGCCTTGTGAGTTCCTCCCGCATGCCGAATCTATGCCGATTCTATTGAAGTCTCTGCCGCAGCGGGTCGGATCGGGTGAAGCTGCCCTAGACCGTGATGACGCCCTAGGCCCCGCATCTTGAGTAGCAGTACGCATAGTGCGGTACTTCCAGAACCTTGCGAATGCCACGAGCCCGAGGATGGCATGGTATTGTGATGGAGTCCACCACTTGAACTCGAGCCGCCACACCGAAAGTTTTCGGTTTGCGAAGATGACATCGAGCCATATTTTTCCTGTGGAAATATGCCCTTCCCTAGGACTATGCTGTGGAACGTTGTGTCGGATTGTTCCGAGTCGCATACTGGATCCGCATTGCTGCTAGGGTGCTAGCGAACATTAGGTTTATGCCGCCGCGGTCCATGAAGACGCGGCTCATCTCAAACCCTCCGATCTGCGCCTCAAGCACCAAGGCAAAGATGACCTGGGCGTAGGATCCGCGGGGTGATCCGAACGATCAATGTGATGCAGACTCCAAACCGCCGAGGTACTCGTGGATGGAGGGTGGATGGTCACAGCCAGTCGACCGGCGGGTGATATTCTTTGCACCCTTTGTTGGGCGCCCTTTTGGATCATCAGGACCCTTTCGGGCGCAAGGTACCCGTTTACGCTATTGTTTTGCATGCGGCGATCGTGATTCGAAGGTCCCACGGGTGGTGGTGTAGGAGCTCCATGGGCGATGTCGCCTGATGCAGGTGCATGTCCGAACCCAGGGTTCGAGATCTGCTATCTCATCTGGGCAAAACCCTCGCTGAGTTTCTGGAACTCGCGACAGTCCTTGAGCATGTGGCTGGCCTTCTTTTTGCCATCCTTCTTGTCGATGTAGAAGTGGATGGTGCATGGGCCCGACAACTTGTCGTATGCCAAGGGTTCTTCGTCGCGGCTGCGGCGCTGCCACGTTTGTGTTGGGCATCCTCCATCGCCGAAGTTGTTTCCACGGTATCCGCCGCTGCTGCGGTTATTTTTGTTGCGGTGTTCGGTGTAGCGAGCCGCAACCATGTCAGGTCCGTCGCGATCGTCGTAGACACGCGACCTTCGCTTGCTATGGCGCTCACGTCTGTGGCCGTAGTCATCTTCCTCGTCCGAATGTGCTTGGTGGACGGAATCTTCGCCATCTGCCCACCTGTTGGCGATGTACATGAGGTGGTCGAGTGTCTTGGGCTTGACTCGCCCAAGTCCTTCCTTGAAGTCCTGGCGTTTGATGCCATCTTTGAAGGCGTCGATCGTTCTCTCCTCAGAGATGTGTGCTGCGGAGTTCTTGATGTTGGACCAGCGTAGTATGTACTAGCGAATGGATTCGCCCGTTCGTTGAGTGCAGGCTCGCAGCTCCTCGATCGAGGCTGGCCTCTTGCTAGTACCCTTAAAGTTTCGGATGAAACTGTACACCATTTCCTCCCAGCTTCGGATGGAACCTGAGGATGTCAGCTGCTGAGCCGGCCACTCGCTGTCGACCATAGATGAAGGCACTGCAGGGCAGTGTTTTTGTTTCCGTCGTGCAGCTTGACGGACGATAGGTGGCCGCTGAGCCACGCCTTAGGGTCCTGCGTGCCGTCGAAGTTCGGAGTGTCCGAAGGGAGCTTGAAATTTCTCGGCATCCGTGTTCGCCGAACATATCTACTGAAGCATCGAGCTCCGCAGAGTTTTTCGTCATCATCCTCTTCGGATTCGGATGAGCAGGCGCGTTTGGCGCGTGCTTTGTTGACCTTGCGCTGAGCAAGGTCGCTTCGAGCATCGTAGTCGCGGCTGCGATGTCTTGGGCTCTTGCGTCGTCGAGGTAGATCGTGCTCGTCTTCCTCCTCGTCCGATGAGTGTGTGGGGCTACGGTTGAATCTGACCGTAGCCTTCTTCTTTGGCTCCATAGGAGCCTCCTCGTGGAGCGCAGCTCCAACGAGTCAGAGTACGGCTAGTGCGGACTTGTGCATAGCTCTCTTTGGGTCCCCCACCAGAGGTGGATGGGACACGAGATATGTGGTGGCTTCCATGATCGTAGCTTGCGGCATCTTCGGGATGACGTTGCGGTTGGCGTCCATCTCCATGAAGGACGTGTTGAGGGTTCGAGTCACCTCGCGACGTGTAGAGGGATCCATGTTATCCGTGCGAGAGCGATGCTTGTTGGCTTGATTGCCGTGCGAGCTGGAGCCTCTTGCTTGCGTTTATCGAGTACCTCTTGCATCTTCACCTGCCCGTGAAGTGTCCACAGGAAGTACCTTGTTGCCCGCCACGGCTTCGCATGCCTGGTACCATCCTTCCTCGTTGAGGTGAATTCTTCAATGGGCATCGGGGTCGTCCTCGTTGGGTGGGGGTTGGTTGCCTCGTGTTTTCTCCGTTTCTACCCTGTGGGTTGGGTGGTGGCACGTGGGCACTCGAACCTGGTGGTTGTTCCACGTTGCTTTGGATGACCACGGCGCACTGGTAGTGCTCGCGGATTGGATCGCTGCAGCAACAGCTTTCGGATCTGGAACCGTAGGTTCCTTCATCCGACGAGGGGTCGCACATATCTGAGTTGCAGCTGCTGCTGTCGTATGACTCATCTATCAGTGTTGGTGCGCGTACCACGCTGGGATGCGGGGCCCACGAGGCGGGCCTGATCGATGGCAGTGGCACCTGCTCTGGGAGGCGGAGAGTGCCGGTCTGTCCCACCTGGAACCAGAAGCTCCCGAACAGAATCTCGAGCCCGTCGCCTACGGGCTCGAAGTCCTTCATGGTGGCTAGCGAGTGGGCGGTGAAGTCGAAAGCGTCGAAGAGGAGATGGCTCTCCCTCGTCGAGGAGTTGTAGATCGCTTTGGTAGGGACCATCACGATCGCACAATCAGCGCCCCCGCTTCCCACAGACGGCGCCAATTGACGAGGTTTCGACTCGTCAATGCCCATTGTTATGAGCTTGGGTTTTGGAGAAGATGGGGGTGCTGGAGATCACGGAACGGTTAACAGACAAGCAACCAGGGGACACGAGATTTACTCAGGTTCAGGCCCCCGGAGGGAAAACCCTACTCCTGCTTGTCTGCTCTTGATTGTGGCGGAACCGAAGGTTACAGGGGTGCGCAGATGCAATCTGGCGTGGAGCTGTGTATGCGGTGGAAAAAGGATTGGCCCTCCTCGCCGTGCCCTCCTGGCCTTTATATAAAGTTAGGCAGGTCTCGGGTACAGATCGAGTCGGTTACAAGTTTAGGGTTTGCCCCTTTGAATATTCTATCTATTCTAGTCTTGCTCTCCAAGGATCCGAAGATGTCACGTACTTGGGCCACCCGGAAATCTCCACAGACCGCGTATATTCTTGTGAGCCTTCCTTGGGCTGGACCAGGTATGCTAATGTCGCGTACCCGTAGGGTATAACCATGTCAATTGCATCATTCGATTCAATTTTGATCATGTTCATATGAAAATTGTGATATCTCGCGATTTTCACAGGTCCAGACCACCCGCGGCGCAGATCAGTGCCCTCAAACACGACCCATAAAAAGGAAACCGTGGTTTTTCGAACGGTAAAAACCCGAGTATAGTCGTTGCTCACCGCTTTACCCTCTCCTCATTCTTCCGATGAGTTTTTGCTTGGAAGTGTTTTTGCTGCGCAACATTTCTCCCATGTGGCATGTCGCTACAACAATTTGGGGTTTCAGGTGCTCATCTTTCATATTTTGGTGATTAATGTGCTCCTGTTAGGTCCTAGCTTCTTGTTGTTGTTCATTTTTGTTTTGTGGTGGCAAGCTCCTGTCAGGTCTTAAATTCTTTTTGTTTTGTTTTATTTTTATTGTTGATTTTTGTTTTGTGATGAGTGGTATTTTTTTCTTTTTGTAGTGATGAGTGGAAACAGAAAAAATACAGTCAAATTTATCCTCTTTAGAGCAGATTCATTATTATGATAAATTTATCTCTCTAAACAAATCACTAATTATTATGGATATGGAAATCCCTTTGGTTATTAGTTTCCTTGCAGAATACACATTAATGATGAAATCTTAGCATATAAAGGAATCACCTCTCGAAGTTTGCCCAAGTCAACAGGCTTCTGAAATCAATTGATAGAATACTTAACGACCAATGGTACAATGAGACCCGCCCGTACGCGCCCCCGTAGCATATGTTGCCTTAGATCAAATGGCGTAATTCTTGCGAAGGCACCCCAACCATAATCACAAAAGAAGGCCACTAAAAACCTAATGTTATCCACAACAACCTATAAGGAGAAGGAAAATCCACCAGAGAGAGACCAATTCATTCCTCATGTCGAAACTCTGCCACTACCATTGTAACGCTCCAGAAACGAGACTATACAGATTTAGCGATTCCTGTTGAACCCGCATAGAAAACAAGATAGTAACATTACACACTTGTTCATGATGGAACCAACAAGAAACAAATATGCAACGACTCAACGAGTCAAGAATACAAATATGGAAAATAGTGGGCTACTCACTAGGTTAGCTATGCATGCCCGCAACACCATAGGATTAAAAACCGAGAGCACAATTTGATTAACGGATGTGATATAAACCCATTAGAGAAATTAACGACTATTGTATCGGGAGCATGAGGTTGATTTCATAAGTAAATGATGCATGTTATCCACGCACGATTTATTACCATGGTGTTATGCATGCCATCCACACACATGAGGTCTTCTCAAGGTCTTACCCATCTACACCCAGAAGTTCTCTCCATCTGGCTTTGAAATTTACCATGACACCATGCATTTTTTTCATGTCACGCATGCTTAGACACAAAGCCAAGAACATGCATCGTGTCATGCATGCTAGGACACAGAGCCAAGAACATGCGTCTTCCCACGAACCAAGAACATACACATTTCTCCAAAATGACATAGGGCGTTCTCTCGCTTAGTCGACACAGGTCCATTGAGGCGTCAAGAAGGTATCAATTTTTTTGATGTTTTATATATGCGATTTTTCACCCACATGCATCAATTCGCCAGCATCTCAGACACTACCACCAAATAATTTAGAGGGTATCGCTGTATGCGAGCCAATCTAGCACAATACACGATGCCACACTCTCAAATGAAGAGACGCCTCGGCATCACTCCATGCTCAGCGATGCTAACGGTGTCAAGTCGGTGCTCCCCTCCGACGTCTTCAAGGACTACTCCTTACCGAGCAACACCGACTCCGTCATTGACTTCGACATGGATGCTGAAGACTACAAGCTCATTGTACATGACTCGCTCCATATAGAGATGGAAGCGAAAGCAAGCCGGGCTGCTCAAAAAGCAAACATAAAGGAGAACGATACGGTCGATGATTGTCTTGAATCCATACGCAACATCACATACGACGATGTGGAAGGGCCTTCTGTCAAAGTGGAGCAAGCCAGCAACAAACATGAAGGCGGTGGCAAAGGGAAGGACATCGTCATCATCGACATCTCCGATAATGACGAACCATGAATCCTAGCAGCAGCATGTTCTATAGAGGGAATCACGTCCTCTTGTCTGTTTATCTTCCCATTATAGTCCGTCGTTTAGTATCGCTTGTTAGTCGTTGTCCGCATGTCACCATCCGGTATAACCAAGCACCTCTTAATATTCCTCGGATGTAAGAAAAAGCACTGCTACTTTTATCAATAGTTGTTTGTTCACCAATACACCTTTGTTACCATATACTAACTATGGCGGTCTTTTACTAACGACGTGCACCTTTTATTGCCCAAATTCACCCGATGTGATGTGTGGAAAGAGACATAACATTGTTTTGTGGGAAAACAGGAGATGACAGATGCAATTGATCATCAAGCCGGTGTTCCTGCATGGCTGCAATAATAATAGAAAAGGGAACTTAGATGTAACACATTTTTTTTATTTTTTAGCAATTTGACTTTGGTGTCTACGTGGGTCATATAAATGTTTTTTCATAGGAAATACAATATATATATAGTTCTTGACCAAATAAAATACCGACAGGTTGTGGCGATTCCGCATGAGAGTGTGCACGATATGGAATTTCGGTTACACCTTCCTTCCTATGTCTTTGAGATTTCACTATTTGTGGTTTAGTTTTTCACCTCTTTTGGGACATTTATTAATCAAGCAGCACGCAGGACAGAGTCGACGCGGGCTGGAAGATTGTGCATAAATCTTTCGCATGTTGCTGCCCTTTGACAACCGTGAGCAATGGTGCATGCATGGTGTTTGTGATTTTTTTGTGGTACCTCATGTTCACTTGGCGCCTATATATAGTGCCATGTAGCTTTCGCGGGAATGGATGATAAAAATGACGACAGAATAACAAGGCCAGTTGGCCGGGCCAAGAACAAATGTACGAGGTATCGAGTGCACCCTCTGAAAATCACAAACCATGTGACTATGATGTCTACGCACAACGATGTGACAATGATGTCTAAGACATAAATGGAAACCACAACGATCTGAGGATGGTGTGTAAGACACACGTGAAAGGACAAAGGACATATCCTATGGCCTATTCTTAGCAGAATTTGATGGATGGCAAGAGGAAGCCATTAGCAGAATAATGCCAACAACCGACTGGATATTGCATGAACATATGGTGGCTATATCGAATGGCAATGCATGTGTGCGGAAGTAGCATGGTGGGGAGCAAATCCGCGTCGATGCAAATATATACATTACTAAAAGTGCAATGGATGTCGCCTAGAGGGGGGGGGGGTGAATAGGCTTTTAAAATATTACGGTTTAGGCTCAAGTAAATGCGAAATAAAACTAATGTTTAATTTATTGATCCAAAACCTAACAACTAGGTTCAACTAAGTGCACCAACAACCTATTCTAAGCAATACAAGGAACAAGGTGATAGCAAGATATAAATACTTCAAGCACGATGGCTATCACAAAGTAAAGTGCATAAGTAAAGGGCTCGGTTGAGAGATAACCAATGGATGCGGAGACGAAGATTTGTTTCCTGAAGTTCACTTCCAAATAATCTACATCTCCATTGGAGACGTGCGATGGCACAATGCTCTCCGAATTCCACAAATGGCTCACCTCGAGGTGTGGTGTCTTGATGCTCACCCAACGCCACACAAGGCCTCACCCCGGATGTGGAAGCACGCAACTCACCGACGCCACAAAAGGCTCAACCTATTCTCCCGAGTGCACACCACAAAAGGCGGGCACTCAATGATTCCTCCCTTATTGGGGGAATAAGGGAGGAAGAACACAAGAGGAGAACACAAAACTCTCCAAGATCTAGATCCCAATGATTCCTTCACAAAGAAGGGATTTGACTTGGGGGTTGTAGATCTAGATCTCCTATCACTTTTCCCTCAAAAATATGTAAGAATCATGGTAGGGAGAGGGAGTAAGAAAGCTCAAATAGGTCAACAATGGTGGGCAAAAACGAGCTCAAAAGATGGGAAACCATTGGGGAAGAAGCCCCCTTAAATAGAACAAGGAAAAACTGACCGTTTGGGCCAGACTCGTGCACCACCGGAACTTCTGTCCCCCCACCGTAACTTCCAGTAAATAGAAACACAAGTTACTGAACCTGACCGGAACTTGGGTCGGAACTTCCGCTCAAGCAAAAACGCAGGATAACATTGCACGAAAACTTCAATAACTTTTGATTCGGGACTCCGTTTTTGATGATCTTGGGCTCGTTTTAAAGAGAACGAAAAGCTATACAAGATTATGCAAAGAAACATCATAGTACATCATGGAAGGATAAAACCAAATTTAGAAAGGTATGGCCTCTCTAGAAGCGTTGAACCGGTAAAACCTCCAAAACCCAAAACACAAGAAGTTGAGCTTGGAAACTCCGATTGGGATGAAACCAATTTTGTTGGGAAGATAAAACCAAGTAGAAACCAACAAAATGTTAAATATTGGATACCAGCAAGGGAGAAAATATCAAGTATATATATATGTGAGATATCTCCTAAGGTGTGGAGCCGGAAAAACCCGCACGATCAAGAATGCAATAAGATAAGCAAGGAAAATCCTTATTTGATGAACTAGAGATTGTTATGATGATAACCAAAATATCTAGATCCTCTCATGGATAAGAACCAAATAACAACCAAGAAATATGATGCTATGAATGCAAAGGTTTGAGCTCTCTCCGAACGATGCGATCGAGACACCCGCTTGAGAGCCCCTCTTGATAGTACATCTATCTATCCTAAACCCAGTCTCCCAACAACACGGGACCGACAAAAGAGAAGCCCTATCAAGATCATACCTTTGCCTTGAGCAATCCACTTGAACTTGATGTAGACCGTCTTGTTCTTCTCAAGTGGGAACACCTTTCTTGATTGCTCTTTCTTGATTAAGATGAGGACTTGCAAATTGCCCCTCGTACTCCATGGGGAAACTTCTTCTTTGAACTTGTATTCATCACTCCATGATCACGAGGATGGAAAGCTTCAAGCATGAGGTCTTCTAGAGATGGAGCATCTTGAGCTTTCCCTTCTTCATCCCTTCTTGAGGTTGATCCATCTTGATGCAACTCTTTGCACTTGTCTTGATCAATCTTCAAGCTCCTTCTTTCTTCATGATTCCAATGGAACAAAGCCCTTGGACATTTCTTCATCTTTCAACCTTGAGACCAACACATGGCCCAAGCGATGTCAATGGACAAACCTACAAGTGAAACTCAATTTACACATTAGTCCATAGAGATTGTCATTAATTACCAAAACCAGACATGGGGGCATACATGCCCTTTCAACCTCCCCCATTTTGGTAATTGATGACAATCCCTTAGCGAGGGTTTAAATATGACAATTAACAACCAAAGAGGTTGCCCCAAAATCAAATACTACACAAGTATGTTATGTTGGTAAAACCACAATATATAGAGCAACCCCCCACAATCTATGCATGTGTGATGAACTTGAATTTCATTGCATCGATTGCCAACCGTTACCGTTGGTTGAGTTTCCTCTATATATTCAACATGCAAAGCAGCCACAAAGATGCAAGAGCATGATAGGAAAATGCTTAAGAACATAATCAAAGAAAAATCAAAGCAAAGGACAACTTCCCTTAAACCCTCCAAAACTTCTCCCCCATTGGCATCGATTACCAAAATGGGTGAAAAGTTCTAGACGACCAATATAGTGAGAATTCCTCCAAAGGTGTGCATATGCACAAGTCAAATGATGAGTACTTGGGAGGAAGTAAAACTATATTGAGGACCCAAAGATTGCAAAAAGACAATAAAAGGAAATAAACTTCAACAAATGAAGCGAGCAACCAAAAGATCCAAAAGGACCAATTGAAAAACTAACAAATGATATCAAATAGAAACAACAACAAAAAAATGTTTAAATGAAAATAGAGAAGCTCCCCAAACTTTGTGCAAAGTTTAGAATACTTGTATTTAAATACGATATGCACAAATATGGAATCCTCGCTCCCCCATAAGCATTTAAACCACAAGAAATGAGAAGGAAGGAAATTGAGCACTCTTAAATGAATTAGAGAAGCTCCCCAAAGATTGTGCACCAATTATAGTAATTGTATTTGGAAACAACTTGCACAACCATGGACTCCTCACTCCTCCAAACTCATTTAACAATGCACTCAAAGGTCAAAAATTTGGAAGACACCGAAGAATCAAAAAGAAATAAGAGGTGGTTTCCAAGAAATGCAAAAACAACCAAAGAAAGATCTTCTATTGTGTGTATAAATTTCTAGGTGGAAAATATCACAAAGACAAATGCCCACAAAGAAACATGCACACACAAAATAGATACACATGAAATCATATGAAAGGCAACACGGGAGTCATAGAATATACCAATAAGATGTTTTGCTTGAAAGCATGCCCAAGGGCTCAAATTTATCTTATTATACATCGATGAGCTTCAAACACCAACATACTCCATACATTAATACTATTACCAAGGGAAGTAGGGATATAAGTAATATATGGAGAAAAGAAACAAGTATCACAAAATAGAAATCAAATTTGTAAAAATACTCACTATTGCACATGAGAGATATTGAGGAAACGATATGCAACAAAATTGCTAGATTGACATATTCAGGATTGGTGAATCATGAGCATGATTTTGTATAGTTCCCATTATATGTAATCATCTCAACATACACACATTTGCAATAGAGATAACTCTTCAAAGCCAAAGCAAGAAATCTAACATATGCAAGTACACAAATTCATGCCGACAACAACCTACAAAAGGTTTGGAACAAGATATGTATGCATGAGAGAGATATGCTTGTTACCGAGATATAATTGGTAGGACGAAGAAGATATGAATTTGTTGATCATCCTAGCTTGCATCCAATTGACATGTAGACGCCACTTCTTCCTTGTTCAAGATACAAGCACCCAATATATATCCCAATGTACCTAAAACACAATTAAGTACACTATGGTCCCCAAAAAAATTGGGTCCAAAGTAGTTAGTGCAACTATAATACATAGGAGCGCCTCCACAAAAATATGTGCATATTGATATGAAATTGCATTTAATGCACATCTTAGCCCATAGGATTTGGTGGAGATTCCCCTATATATTGGATCAAATAAAGCAAGCATGCCATAATAAATACAAGTAGTAAATATGCATGCATAAGACTTTCAAGAACCAAAAGGAGATACAATTTGAACAAAAACACCAAGAAAACAATCAAGTGAACACAAAAGTGTGACTTGGCACAAGGTGTACAAATTGTATCAAAGAACCAAACCAACACATGAAGGAACACAATATCAACAAATGAATTAGGCAAAGCCAAAGAGAAAACAAAATAGACAAAAATACCAATGCTCAAGGGTTTATCTCATCCTACAAGATCAAAACAAGTGACAAATAATGAGATAAAACCAACTCCCAAAGAGATCAAGGTTCCAACAACGAAAACAAACTCTTCACACTTTTCATGATGGCACACAAAGAACCAACATAAAAAGGATCGAGCTTCCAAGCAAAAAATGGATCAAATCAAGAAGCATAAAACAATGTTCTAGATAATATAGGAGAGATACCCCATAAGTAGAGCATTATATATAATTTTTCCTTTGAATGCAAAATGCCCACAAATGAGATCATCACTACTACCTACACTAAATAAAACACAAGGGGATAAAAATAAAATAAGAAGATCCACAAGAGGCAAGGAAAGCTTGGGAGCAAATAGAAAAACATTTTCTTGGCCAAAGATAAGGCAAATAAGCAAAGGCCAAAGTGAATATGATCAATAAAATCTACCATATATGGAGTACCAATTGTCCAAAGACATAAATATAACGGAAATTTTCCCTAGGTAGTTTGCAAGGATATCACGATCATATTCACAACAAGAAGCATATAACAAAGCATGAGAAATGAGCTTGATGCTTCAAGAGAGATTCTTGATTGCTTCAAATAGTCACACAATAACTAGTGATTGGATTAAATAGAAACAATTGGTTCCCATGAGGATATATAGATCCAAATATGAGGAAACACATACCAAGAATCACTCACACATAATATCCAAGAAATGAGCAATAAAACATCCAAGAAAATGGGAACTTGTATGAGAAAATGTGCCACGTAGGAGCTAGATAATTCTCAATATAAATTCTATGTGGGACACCCTCAAAAGTCCACATTTTCTAGGTTTGTAATATGCACAAATCATACAACTCCCCCATAATGTGATAAACAAAGAAATCTCAACAAGAGGCAAAAGAAGATCAAAATATAGGTATTAATGGACATTTATGGAAATGAGTTTATCATGAGAAAGACATACCACATAGAGACTAGATAAACATACAATATAACTATTAAGTGGTTTTCCTCATGTACACACATTTTAGGGTTGTCAAGCATGACACTCCTCCAGAACGGAATAGTCCATTAATCCCTCATAAGAGCCAACTAGGATACAAACTAGAAACAATAAAGTCTCCAAACCAAGAAACACAAATACATGGTGTGCCAACCAACATACACAAATATAATTCATAGATCAATATAAGTAAGTGGGAAGCACAACATGTAAAAATATATGCAAGGTACAAAACCAACACATAAATGCACAAGGGAGCAAGTAACCATCAATGGAAAGGAGTTAAGAACAAGTTACCGCAAGGAGGAACATTGGATATATGATAGAAGCGAGATAGCCCAAATGACTTGACTT
This sequence comes from Avena insularis, assembly GCA_023614405.1. Lineage (NCBI taxonomy): Eukaryota > Viridiplantae > Streptophyta > Magnoliopsida > Poales > Poaceae > Avena > Avena insularis. The sequence goes on along the minus strand of CM042687.1, from coordinate 395,786,261 downwards.
TGATAAACAAGAAAATGATTAATATCCCTCAATTCTTCATAAGGTAGCCAAGTCTCCAATACCCTCCAAAAACACCTATTGATCAAGTTTTAGCTTGTTGGTCCGCAACCAAGTTGGGTCCTAAGAAGTTAGTCACAATAGGCTTGGCCACCCAAATGGTTCTTTTCTTGACACCACTTTGGGCACCAACAAATTGGCAAACACATTTCCACCCTCATCCTTACGAAGTGAATAAGCATCATCAATCAAGATAGGATGGGATGAGGAGTTACCCATGGTGCATGAGGAATAAAGGTGCCCCTTCTCACAGCATATGTAGCAACTTCTTCTCTTCCCATCTTTCTTCTTGGGAGGAGCTGCACCATGAAGAAGAGCTTGAGGCTTCTTGGGAAGTGGCCCATCTTGAGCTTGTGGAGGAGCTTGAGTCTTCTTCCCTTGTTGCTTCTCACTAAGAGGCTTCTTCTTCAATGGGCAATCCCTCACATGATGACCTTCTTCCTTGCACTTGAAGCACACAATATTGGCCGGATTCTTCACTTGTCCTTGGCCCTTCTTCTTGTTGCCCTTGTGCTTCAACACGTTAGTGCGCTTGTTCTTGATGTTGGAGTTGAATCCAAGCCCACTCTTGTCACTTGGGGGTCGTCGCACACTCAACATGTTCTTGAGTGTGGTCTTCCATTCATTACACCTTTTCAAGTCATTCTTCAAAGAAGTGACTTGAGCCTTGACCTCTTTGATTTCCTCTACATGGTTAGTATCAACACCAATACTAGAGGAACTAGATGCTTCATTGTTAGAGCAACAAGGCAAGGAATGCAATTCATCACAAGATATAGCATGGTTGTGAGAGGATGAATTACAAGGACTAGCACATAGCAATATAACATTTGGAGTAGATATAGTGCTAATGTCCACATGAGGCCCACTAGATGTTACCTTTGACACAATGGCCTCATGAGTTAACCTTAGCCTACCATGGGAGACTAGAAGATCCTCATGCGAGCTTGAGAGCTTGGCATTATTTTTTTCTAATTTGCCATAGTTGCTAGTTATCAAAGCAAGTTGAGCCTTTAGCTCAACATTCTCCTTCAAGATAGATGCTTCACAAGAAATAGAGTTAGTAGCATAAGCATCATCATTTAATGCAAGAGGTGAAGGCAACTGGAAAGCTCTTTAGAATATGAAGCTTTAAGTTCCTCATGTGACTCGATGAGTCGATGAGCTCCCCCTTGATGAACCTAGAGACATTGTTGAGGTGCTCAAATCCTCAAGGAGTTTAGCATAAGCAACTTCAAGTTCATCATTTTTAATTTGAAGGGCACTTGCCACCTCAAACTCTCTATCATGAGATTTCTTTACTCTAGATAGTTCTAGAGCAAAGGTCTCCTCAAGAGATTACTTAGTGTTTTTTCCCTCTTCAAGAGCTTCATTTAGATTTGCAATTTCATTAGCATACTCACGCTCAAGACTACTTATTTTATCTATTGTGTCCTCATGCTCATATATTAGTTGCTTACTTTCAATAGCACAAGTCAAGATTTCAATGAAAGTAGAGCAAGAATTTTTATTTGGATGAAGAGCACGAAGGACTAGCCCCCCTTCTCTTTTAAAGAAGCAACATCATCATCTACTTCTACATGATCAACATTCACATCATCATGAGAAATATTAGGATCCAAAGGAGAGGTTACATATTAACCCTTATACAAGAGGCACAAGATAACATTGGGAGAATGTGATGATGGGGGAACACATAAGCTCCAATCGCAACCTTGACTTGGCCACACATTATTCAATTTACTCTACATGGTTAGCAACACAAGTACTAGAGGAAACTGAAGCACATTTATCATGGCAACAAGGCAAAGCAAGCATATCATCATGAGACATATTCAAGGCATTTATACATGATATGCAAGGGCAATCAACACTAGGATGTGAATCACATATGGTCCTACACGTGTTCATGACGAAAGATACAACATTGCAATGAGATATAGATATATGTTCATGAATGGAAATCTCACTATCTTCATTGCAAGTTCTATCACCACTCACCATATCATTACCTTGTGACAACTCACATGTTGGTGTAGTGGAAGAAGATGAGAACTCATCGCGCGGAGGTGGAGGGAACATAATCATCCTCATTAAGCTTGGACACATCATATTTTCTTGAAGCTTGGTCCATATATCATGAGCGTTAGGAAAGGCATGATTGAGGAAAGAACTACAAAGCTCACAAAATTAACAAGCACATTAGATGCTTGAGCTTGAGATAAGAGTTTGTATCCTCTTCCAAAGATAGATTTTGGGGATACTTAGGAGGAGACAAGCCCATATCTAGAATTAGCTCAATATTTGGGTCAATGGCCGAAAATGACTAAGCATGCTAGCACGCCAAACATCATAATGAGTGCCAACAAATGTAAATGTGTGAGTGCACTAAACCCCTAGGAGACATCTTTACTCTCGGCGTGAAGCCTAAGCGAGAGTCCTTGCTCGATACCAATTGAAAGTGCAATGGATGTCTCCTAGAGGGGTGAATAGGCTTTTAAAATATTACGGTTTAGGCTCAAGTAAATGCGGAATAAAACTAACATTTAATTTATTGAGCCAAACCTAAACACTAGGTTCACCTAAGTGCACCAATAACCTATGCTAAGCAATACAAGCAACAAGGTGATAGCAAGATATAAATACTTAAAGCACGATGGCTATCACAAAGTAAAGTGCATAAGTAAAGGGCTCGGTTGAGAGATAACCGATGGACACGGAGACGAAGATTTGTTTCCTGAAGTTCACTTCCAAATAATCTACATCTCCATTGGAGGCGTCGATGGCACAATGCTCTCCAATTCCACAAATGGCTCACCTCGAGGTGTGGTGTCTTGATGCTCACCCAACGCCACACAAGGCCTCACCCGGATGTGGAAGCACGCAACTCACCGACGCCACAAAAGGCTCAACCTATTCTCCCGAGTGCACACCACAAAAGGCGGGCACTCTCTCCACTATGGGACGCTTGAGGGCGGTCACCGAACCCGTACAAGATTGGAGCTATCTCCACAACTCAATTGGAGGCTCCCAACAACAAAGCCACAAAAGGCTACAATGCCACAAAAGGCCAACAAAGCCACAAAAGGCTACAAGACCACAAAAGGTCAATAAGACCACAAAATGTCAACAATCCAACCACACAACCGTCTAGGGTTCCAAGAACCCAAGAGAAACAAGCCCACAAGCTTGAACTCACCGAATCTCCATGGAGAACTCAAACCTATGCACCAAATGCAAGGGCAAGTCCTTCTCTCCCAAATTCCAACAAATCTACAAAAGCTATTGGAGGAATAAGGGAGGAAGAACATAAGAGGAGAACACAAAACTCTCCAAGATCCAGATCCCAATGGTTCCTTCACAAAGAAGGGATTTTACTTGGGGGGATTGTAGATCTAGATCTCCTCTCACTTTTCCCTAAAAAAGATGTAAGAATCATGGGATGGAGAGGGAGTAAGAAAGCTCAAATAGGTCAACAATGGTGGGCAAAAACGAGCTCAAAAGATGGGGAACCATTGGGGAAGAAGTCCCCCTTAAATAGGACAAGGAAAAATGACCGTTTGGGTCAGACTCGCGCACCACCGGAACTTCTGGCAAATAGAAACACAAGTTACTGAACCTGACCGGAACTTGGGTCGGAACTTGGGCCAGAACTTCCGCTCAAGCAAAAACGCAAGATAGCATTGCACGAAAACTTCAATAACTTTTGATTCCGGACTCCGTTTTTGATGATCTTGGGCTTGTTTTAAAGAGAACGAAAATCTCTACAAGATTATGAAAAGAAACATCATAGTACATCATGGAAGGATAAAACCAAATTGAGAAAGGTATGACCTCTCTAGAAGCGATGAACCGGTAAAACCTCTAAAACCCAAAACACAAGAAGTTGAGCTTGGAAACTCTGATTGGGATGAAACCAATTTTGTTGGGAAGATAAAACCAAATAGGACCCAAAAAATGCTAAATATTGGATACCACCAAGGGAGAAAAATATCAAGTATATATATGTGAGATATCTCCTAAGGCGTGGATCCGAAAAAACCCGCACGATCAAGAATGCAATAAGATATGCAAGGAAAATCCTTATTTGATAAATAGAGATTGTTATGATGATAAACACAATATCTAGATCCTCTAATGGAGAAGAACCAAATAACAACCAAGAAATATGATGCTATGAATGCAAAGGTTTGAGCTCTCTCCGAACGATGCGATCGAGACACCCGCTTGAGATCCCCTCTTGATAGTACGGCTATCTATCCTAAACCCAGTATCCCAACAACACGGGACCGGCAAAAGAGAAGACCTATCAAGATCATACCTTTGCCTTGAGCAATCCACTTGAAATTGATGTAGACCGTCTTGTTCTTCTCAAGTGGGAACACCTTTCTTGATTGCTCTTGCTTGATGAAGATGACTTGCAAATTGCTCCCCCATACTCCATGAGGAAACTTATTTTTTGAACTTGTCTTCATCACTCCATGATCACGAGGATGGCAAGCTTCAAGCATGAGGTCTTCTAGAGATAGTGCATCTTGAGCTTGCCCTTCTTCATCCCTTCTTGAGGTTGATCCATCTTGATGCAACTCTTTGCACTTGTCTTGATCAATATTCAAGATCCTTATTTCTTCATGATTCCAATGGCATAAAGCCCTTGGACATTTCTTCATATTTCAACCTTGAGACCAACACATGGCCCAAGTGATGTCAATGGACAAACCTACAAGCGAAACTCAATTTACACATTAGTCCATAGAGATTGTCATTAATTACCAAAACCACACATGGGGGCATACATGCCCTTTCAATTACAAAGATATAAATCATGATTAAAGCTAAAATAGTATCCAAGTACGGATATTAATACAAATGGGCCTAAGAGGCATGAAGATAACCAATGGCGTCCATAATTATAACATCCTCGGGTCGGCCCTATGCAAGTATTAGCGATTCCCGCTAACCCCGCATAGAAACGATTCAAAGGTGCCCACCTGGCACTTGCGTGTGGGCGGAAAACAACGTAATACCATTACACAATAGTCTATGATGGAACCCACAGAACATATATGTACAACACGACTCCATGAGTTAAGAACACAGATATACAGTACAAAGATCCAAATCACTTTGAAAACGATACAATATCCGAGTACGGACAAGATGCAAATTAGGCTAAGAGCCCTGAAGAATAACCAATGGCATCCATAACTGTATCAGCCCAAGTTTGTAATATATGTAATTAGTACTTAAGCATTTCATGCATCTGTTTAAATCAATAAAATGTTTGCATGTGACCAAGTTTGAGACTCAAAATACAAATGCAAAACCCTAAACCCTAGTCCTTCCCCCTCTCTTTGAAACTACATTCAAATGGTGTTTGAATTTTGAAAACTACCAAAACATTGGAGCCCAAATGTACTAAAAAGGCCCTAAAATATTTTCTATATCTTACAAAGTTCCTGGTATTTTTGAAATATACAAAACAGATTTTAAATGAAAATTTACAAAGAGAGAAACAAAATTTGAAAATAAAATAGTTCGTGGAAAATAAAATAGAGAGGCATCGGCAGCCGATGGGCCTTGGCCCATCTCTCTGCCGCCGCGAGCAGTAGCTAGCAGCCTAGCTTGGCCCACCCGGCCCAAATGAGCCGCCCGCATCGCTCAGCGGTTTTTGTCGTCTTCGTCCCCGATGGCGAGCACCTGTGTGTCGCCGCTGGCGACGTCGATCTCCACCGCCCGCGCTGCACCGTCCGTCGAGATCCTGGGGAGGATAAGGTCGCCGCGACGCTGCCCTCGCCCTCCCTATCCACTTTCCCCTCTCTCCCTCGCCCTCATTGGCTCTCTCCCGTGCAAGCCCGAACCCTAGCCCACCATGGCCGCCGGCTAGCCGCTGTTACTAGCCTCCCCTCGCCCATCCGACACCGCCACGAGCTTCTCCTGAACGCGAGCTTCCTCCTCCTCGAAGGAATCGGTCTGGGACACCCACAATCGGCCGCATCGACTTCTTCTTCCTCGGCACCGACGAGCTCCTCCACGCACCTCGCCGTCGTTCTGAGCTCCGCCTCGCCTCGTCGTCGACCCCTTCAGCTCCAGGGTGAGCACGCGGTCCTCCTGGACCACATCTTCGTCTCCCTTCCTCTTTCCTTTCCCTGCCGCCCGCGTGCGCAAGCTAGCGGCCCAAGCCAGCCCACGCGACCCAGTACCCCTTCGCGCCTGTTACCTTTCTTCCTCCTCCGGCCAGAAGGACGACGCGGTGAAGCTGCTCGCTGTCGCTACCGTCGCCATCCGTCCGTGCCGTTGCGTCACGATGTTTCGCCACGCCAGGATGCACGCTACCATCATCCGCAGCGTCTACAAGTACCCCTGCCGCCGACGGAGATCCTTATCCCTTCCCTCTCTTCCCCATTTCCTTCTCGCAGGAACCCTAGCCTCTCGGAAGCTTCGGGGCGCCGCCGTTCTGGCCAACCTCCTGTTCATCTGAGCGTGCAGCTGTGATTCTCTGCTTCTCCTTGTTTGATTGCGCCTATTCGTGCAAGATGGAGAGGCCCGAGGCGACGTAATCGACCCCTCCGGCCCCGACGAGCTCTTCCACCATCGCCATCGACTCCGTCCACCCTGCTCCTCGCGGTCACTTCCGTCAGATCCACGGTGAGATTCTAGTCCTCCTGGACCCTCCTTCCTCTTTGTCTCGCTCTATGCCGCGCTCGCGTCGAGGCTCGCCGTGCGCCGCTGCTGGACATGGTTGCCGGCGAAGCTCCAGTGACCCAAAAAGGGTGGCGCCGCCTCTATCCAGCTCGCCTAGCTCCACTACTTCGAGCGGGCCTAGTATTTCAGCCATACATGCCCGCAAACCGCTGCCCCGCTGCCGATCTGTGGCTCACCGCCGTCGGTGACGTCACCATGGCGTCAGCGAGCGCGGGTCTGACCCAGTCAACCGTCCTCTAGGCCCACCTGCTTGCGTGGTAGCTGAGGTGGCCTCGGGCCCCTCTGTCAGCCACCGTGGGTAGGCTCTGCCCCGGTGTAAAACAACCCTGACCCCTAGCTGATGTCAGCCTGACGCAATAATTCAATTTAATTTTTTTTAATAATTTCAGAAAAGGTTTAAATATTGTAAAATCAATAACTAATTATTAATAAGTCAGAAAATATGTATAATATATCAAAATGTTCAGAAAAATGAGATCTATCTATTTACACTATAATCATGCATTGTTAACCAACTTTCATGACAAGTTTAATTAGAAGAATCATTTGAACCCCACAGGTGATTCCGAGGATCCCCTGTTATAGGGTTTAGAGCTCTCGGACCCTGTTTAAAGCGATCAAGCATGTTCTAGGGTTCATTTCAACACCATTCAACTTGTCATATCATTCATATTGTATGCGCATTGCACATGCCATGTATTGAATGTTGTTTTTCCTTTTCCGGTATTTGGTTCTTCGCGATAGGATCCGAGCCCGAGGCTGAAGTCAACAACACCGAAGATCCATATCTGTCTACCGAAGGACAAGGCAAGCGTAGCCTCTCATTCTGAACCTACTTTTACAAAGTATATTACTTTCTCGCTATGATGCACACGATTCCAATGTGGTCTTCTATCAGTAGTTAGTGTTACCTATCTGCTGCATAGTTTCCCTTTTGTAGCCTTATACTCCTGATCCACTGCTCCTAGCATACCTATGTCTTGCATTTGAGCGTTGCTAGAGCTTCACCATGCATAGTAACAACGTCGATCTGTCCGAATGATGAATCGGAGATCTTGCGGAGAATCTAGAAAGGTAGGCGATGGTGATATCATCGAAGGAGTTAACTAAACATGCTAAGGCTTGTATGGGAGGCCACGTTGGGTGTGGTATTTGTAGTCCCATGCTCGCCACCACTAGGAACTGAGTTCTTGCCTTTGGAACCGAGATGAGCGTACAACCACACGAGGCTTGGGAACCCCTCGACTGACTAACTTGCCTAGTAGATTCCATAAGTCACTTAGTTCGGGCTTTCCATTTGGCATACGCATTTAAAACTTTTTCGAAAGAGGTGGTGAAGGATGTGCATCATAACAGGAATGGAAGCATGGCCTCGTTTGCTTGGGTTCGATGGAGCCCCTGGTGAACCAACCTCGCCTCATATCTTTAAGTACCGGCTTCAAGATTTGACCCATTACGACAGAACCATACTTATTGCATGACTCATGGTCTCGACGAAAGCAAGGTAAAGGTCATGGTCAACCACCCTCTATGGACCTTCCAAGGAAGAGGGCTAATAATATTTGGCATTAAGAGTTGGTTGGTATGTGTGGGTAAAGTTGTACACCCCTACAGGGTATTAATCTTTTCGAAAAGCCGTGTTCATGGTTATGAACGCTTGGTGACCAGATTCTAAGATCATAGATAACATTAACCATTATAAAACCTGTTGATCCACGTGTGCTTAAGGATGCTTCCTCTGGGTCGAGGGGGTGATCCTAGATAGGAGGTTCTGAAGAAGCTGGTGGTTATCCAGATGTGTTGAACAATATGAAAAAGTCGTTATCTTATCCCTTTTAAAAGATTCTGAGTAGACGAGCCTTTTCTCTCTCTTGTTTACAAATAAAGATGGCTTTACGCAAAATTAAATCTAGAGAAAGCCTTTCTAGCCAGAGCATGTAGATACTAGGTTATCTAAGTCTTGCGGAGTACATTCTCGTACTCCGCCTTGCACCATTGTTGTTTTTCTACAGATGATCTAGTTGCAACTGAAGGTGGCTTCTACGTTGACATCGACGAGTAGTTGGGGGTCCCAGGTAGCAGCCTGGGGACTATGGGATGGACGTCACTTCTATTTATGGCCTCTTAGGACCTTTGTTAAGTTGTTGTGTAGAACAACAGAAATCACTTTCGCTCTGTGATGTAATGTTGGGTCTTCGACCTATGGTTTGTAATAACTCTAATATCATACTCTGTTAAGAGTTTAAACTTATGCTGTTGAATCCCTGAGTTCTGTAATGTTACCGAATCTTACTGTGATCTTCCGTGTTTAGAGTTGAGCTTATCTTAGATGGTGATCTGAGGTTAGTTTAACACTAATCCCGGGGGTGCTACAATAACCCTGCATACGACAAGCCGGAAGGGTGACCCTTCTAACGACGTCAATCTCAAACCTTCTAAACAAAAGGGTGCCGACAAAGGTCAAAGGAAAAAGAGAGCGGTCAATACTGAGGCCAGTATACAGCAAGTCTTAGAATTCGGCGGTCCTCGCCTACATAGGTATGGTGGACTAAATCTGCAACAAAGCATGCACTAAACAACCTATAGAGACTCGATACAACTGTTAGCTATTAGAGAGATGAGAAAGACCTATTCAAAACCAACCTGATACTAACACCAAACATACCCATCCTAGTATTTCCCCCTCGAAACCAATCAAGGAAGTCCTGCCGAGGAAACTCACACAGTTGGTAGTTTTATTCATTATTTTCATGGTGGTTATCCAACTTACTAGTCATATCAGATACAAGTCAAATTTATAAGAGTAAACTTTAGTTATAGTTGTCTATGATCTAGATTCTGTGCTCCATGTCGTCCATAACACCGGACACGAATTTTCAAAAAGATTTAACCCTGCAGGGGTGCACCAAAGTTTCCAGACGCACTTCGACCCTTGTTGCCAGATCAATTAACATACTTCCATAGGTATGTCGGCGGGACCTAGGACATGACGCTTTCCCAGACCCAAAGTAAGTACATGGGGGCCACCCCAATAAGCTACCCATAACGAAGTCGGCGGAGCTCCGAAGACGAACCCAGAGGTTGCGAGACTGTCCAAGAGATCAGAGGCCATAGATATAATCCTCAACATGACGACCCACATCCTAAACAGTACAGTAGTAAATGCCCATCGAGCAACAGATAACAAACATGGCTTACATCGCATAACATGGCATGAAAATGTCAAACTAGTTTGTGGCCCCTAGTATAGTACTTTGAAATTAGGTACTAAGCCGATAGGGGTGCCCACATACCCCACATGTGGTTAGCGCGCTCAGTCTCGGAACATGTGTCAAGAACTCGGGTCCTAGGTGGACACAAGTGGACAGTTAACAACCAAATCTCAACTATTATCCACCAGTGCCTCTTTATTAGTTATATCCATTTTAATATTTAATTAACCAGCTGTAATTAAAACCAAGATCATCTCCACCTTTATGAATATGCGAACCCCCAATATCAGTGGAACATTCACGACCTAAACAACACCTAAGCAGCGACTACGACTAAAGGCCAAATATCTACCCAAACAAAAGGCAAAGGAGGTGTCCAAGGCAATAATAAGGTTGCAGGGATATATAAAGGGGTACGAAATCTAAAGCATCGTAACATAGATAGCAATAGATCAACCGGAGGAAGTAAAATTTATAAATGTAAAATAGGTAGAAAGGGAGAGAATTCTCGCCTGGAAAACACTGCCTAAGGTTCATACGATGATTGGGTCAACACTCGTATCAACTCATCGGCCTAATCCGTGAAGAAGCAAAGCACTAGAAGAAACATCGAATGCACTATTTATTACTATGACAGAAGATTGGGCATGATACATGTATGATGCATGACATAACAAAGATGCGATACAACTAGGCAATATTAAGCGGAACTAGGGTCCCGACAATTATTTAGATGTTTCATGTTGTTTAGATACCCCACAATTTAAATGTTGTATTAATAAGTTAAAACATGGCACCGGTTTGCTACACAAATTTAAATGGGACCAATGCGAGACTAGAAAAACCTACATATGGCATCCATATTTAATTATTAGGTAAATCGGCATAATTCCCCCAAACCACACATTATGTATGTGACATGAACAATTTATATGCAACATATTTATTATATATTAAAAAATATGGGTCTTGGGAAAGGGGTCACACATGTGGGTTCGACGATCTTGGGGTTCGCCGAGGGTTCGGGATCGGGTCTTCGGGTCCGGTCGTCATCGGATCCGTGAGGTAGATCTTGGCGTTCCTTTATGGATCTCTTCGATCAACGGTTTTGTGAAGGAGCGAAGGTTCGTGTCGGAGATCTTGTTGCGGTGGCCTATTCATGGAGGTAGCGAGATAGGCTTGCTCGTCGGACATGGAAGACAAAGTAGCCGGAGTCAGATCCCTAACATCATCCCCACACATCCATTATCACTAGAACATACTAACCACATTACATTCATTGAGCCTGCACCTCACCACACTACCAGCATCCACATAACATGGCCACACGTGACAGTCCTCGGCGAAGAAAACAGCACTACTGCAGCGACAACAAGAAGAAGACGACGCAGAGCCGCACATGGACGACAAGGAGTCCGGAGAATCCACATTGGGGTGGGGAAGTCGTGGAACAGCACTGAGCACGGTGGTGATCTTGGGTCGGCGGGCTTCAAGGAAGGAGGGGTCCCTGGAGGAAGACATGGAGCAGGGCCGGGAAGGAAGCAACGAAGGAGGCGCTGGAGAGGAAGAACGGAGGCGGCCTGCCGGCCAGAGACGTGGCCGAGGAGGGGAGGGCGAGCGACGACGCGAGGCGTCACGCTGTCGGGGAAGTGGCGGCGAGGCAGAGAGGCGACAAGGAGGCGCAGGGCCGACACGGCGAGCTGGGCGCCAAGCACCCGCGAGGCGCCTTCGGGGCCGAGGGTAGGCGGGGAGGAGGCGGTGGAAGGACTCCTTGGCTTACTGATGGCTGACGAGAATGAAAAGGAGAAAGCGGCCGAAGTCATCGGTGGTGGATCGGCGGGAAGCGTGAGTGAGAGGTGTGGCCCGAGGCCGATGGTGCAGCGAGAGGAGAAACCTTGGCGGTGTCTGGCGCACATGCGATGGCGGTCGTGAGAGGTAATCAAGCGACATCAATGGTTGGTGAGGAGAGGCGGGATCATGTGGAAGGGAGAGACACGGGGCTGGTGGGGAACGTCGGGCGGGGCCGAGGGTCACGGGGTTGTCGGGTGGGGGTCGTGATGAGAATGCGTCCACCTTGAGGTGGTTGGTGCATTGCACGCGAGTAGGTGGAGCATGCATGGCGATCGTGGTGAAGAGAGTTAGTCCGCCCGCAGTATCATGGTTAGCGTCGTGTGGTAGGATGGATATGTGTGGGGTTTGTTGTGCCTTGTGGGTGGTGTGGGTCAGGCGTGTTGGTGTGGGTTGGTGGAGTTGCTGGCCCCTTGTGGTGTGTGTGACCACGGCGGCGGCGAGCTAGGTGAGGCTGGGGATTTTTGGGTAGCTAGGGTTTTGGTAGTGGGTGGTCTGAGTTTAGTTTTAGGGTTAGGTTTAGGAGATAAGGGTTTGGCAGTAGGTGGGTGTAAGTGGTATTTCGACATGTACACCATAGGGGTATCTAGCAACCGAGTTTAGAGGCGTGTGGGAAGGCGGAGAAGCGTCCAAGGTCGACTTGACACACTTTACCCGGGTTCGGATCTCCTGACGGTGGCGAGATCCTACTCCTACTATAAATCACTATAATGGCAATACGCGAGTTACAGATTGTGGGGTTAAGCTATCTGAGGTTATGCGAGATTGTTGCCTAAAAGGCTCCCATAGGCCCGACTTATATAGTCGCCAGTCCCTAGGAGTTCTGAGGAAAAGTCCTAGCCGGACGATTCTGAGTCCTACACCGTCTATTACTAGTATTGCGTGTCTTGTACTCCAAGGCTCGGGTATGCCGGTAACTCTCCACCATAGCCTTCCTTTATTGACATGGGCCTCCTTGGATCCATCTAAGCAGAAGTGGGCCCAGAGCCATGGGCCGCCTACCTTCTGGCCGTGGGCCACCCAGGGTTATCCGGATAGGAGACATGCTATGAGGATACCATATAGCATATCTAGCAATAGCCTCCGGAGAACTCCGAGATCTTGCGCCATCTTGCCTCTTCATGTTGAATGCTCGTCTAGATGGATGTCAGCAAATTGTCAAGCAATATCTTGTAGTCCTCCCAAAGAACCCTGCAAGGTTTTCGTCTTCAATTAGTAAGCCGAGAAATGCTGAATCTTCCATCGTACTCATCAAGTAGCGGACTGGATCCGTCCATGCGGAATCTTGATGTGATGGATCATGCACACTTGCCTATGTCAGCTAGGGGCGTGAGCGTGGAGTCAGCGACGCCTCGTAACTCACACATGCGAGAGAAGCCAATCATCCACTTTTCCCGGCGATCTGAACCGTTAAGCGCGACGGTTGGGATGTGGCAAAATTTCGCGTCCGCTTTTAGCACATATGCCGCCAATCTCTGGCGGCAGCGTCGATCAAGATGCCACGAATCTTGATGCTGGAGATCATAAATAATGGTGTCGTGGAAAATTTACTTTTCACCTCATTCTCTCCTGCATCGTCTTCTTCCTCCAACAAGCGCCCCCTTGAGCTCTCCATGCAACCTCGTAGCCCTAACTCCCAATCTAGCAGGTCACTTCAAACTGCGCAATGGCTAGCAGCGGCTCTACTCCCTCGATGGCGGCGTCGAGGCGAAGCCACTGGCCGAAGCAGGTGAGCTCCATCGTCGTGCCCCGGAGGCTGGTCATCCCATCTCGCGGTGGTGAGACTACCGGTGGCGACCACAATCCCGGCGCTGGAGCCATTGGAGGAAGAGCTTGATTCCCACAAAGGCGATTGACACAGTTAGGACATCCTGCAGCGACATCAAGGAGCTGATCGCAGGGCTACCTCCTGCTGAGGAGGGATAAATGCAGCGGCCGGCGCGGACGACTGGCGTGGTAACACCTTCTCCCCAAGCCGGAGAAAGGTGTACCTCAAAGCTCAGTCTGTGCAGCGTCTCCCTGCCCATCTCTAACTTCTTCCTTGCTGTTTTAAACCATTATGAGTCTAACCCCAAAACCTTTCTCCTAATAGTATCCTGGCGGCTCGGCAATTGTCGCGGCGCTTTGAGAGGAATTACCTAAGATTAATCCTAGGCTATATCTCTTAGTGTATTTCTTCACCGTCAAGCGAAGCCCGGAGAGAGCAGAGATGAACTTAGAAATTGCGGCACCATAAGCTTCAAAGATCCGTCACGGCGGCGGATCCCCAACATCGTCGGCCACGAGTCACAGAAGCGGCAGCGTACTTACTTCTCGGCCCGAGATATCCCTCGGCGGCCGAGAAATAACGTGCCGGACCGTCGATGGAGCGCCGCTGAAACTTCGACATGGAGATCCTGGCCTCCTTCCCTCGCATCGATGCTTCCGGCGCCATAAGGCCGATAGAGTGAATTCGTGAGACAGGTTTAACGGCTTGGACCTAGCCATATGCTGGTTCATCAGCGAATCAGCCTCGCAGCGCTCAAAGCTAATGCTGCAGTATACCAGCGATAGAAGAGATAGCCTTAGCATCTCTGTGGACAATTTCTTGAGCAAATCTGTCAAACTCCGTCTAAAGGACATCGTCAAGGTGAAGGACAAACATGGCTTCACCATCACCTATGACATGTTCAGAAGCAATAAGTGCCAAAAGGTAGCATTTATTTTCCGTGTATGACATATACTCCAGTTCTTCCGTCTAGCAATTGTCATCCCATGCTGCGGTGGTTCTTCACCTTACTGACTTAGCGACATAGATGAGGACGACATGGCTCCTCAAATATATGATCCAAAGATGAAGAAGTCACCATCGTGTCGATGATCGATGCTCCATTAGGCGAAAGCGGAAGAGCTCCACCTGACAGCAATATTTGCCGGCCAGGCAAGAAGAAGAAGCGGTGGAGCCTCCAAAAGACTAATGGCATGCTGGAGGTGGAGAAAAGAAAGACTACCGGGATCCCTTTTGCCAGCACCCCTCTTGTGTAAGCTTCTTTCTCAGAGCATTGTTATTTATCTATCTTGTTCACAGCACTTATGTATTTAACACGTTTGAGGAAGAAAGCCACGACCAACGAAGAAGACCTCCAAAACATTGGGGGCTTCTAGAACCATTAAGTACATCTTTGCATCGCGGCGCATCTCCCGCCATTGCCCTGTCCTCTAGCGTCAAGCCCTCCTCCGCTCAAACAAGCTCACGAGCCAAGGAAGCATACGGCCCTTCCGCCATGGAAGTGGACTCGAGATGCCTCTACCCGATATTCTTTGTTGTCGTGGCGGGCAATGTAGGAAGTGCCGCACTTTACCCAATGGCTGAAGCTCCAGCTAAGGATGCCATCGGTGGCGGTAAGGAGGTGGTGGAAGCTGGTACTTCTGCCGTAGGCGGCGCCCCTGCACCTAAGAAAACCATAGAGTATCCAAAGATATTCTATCTGGTACTTACGCCGGATAGCACTACTCTGGTTCCTGGTGCGGCGCCACATCTCCGACGTGCGGTCTAGAGGAGCTCCTCCGACAAGCGGAGATCTTGCAAGGAAACAACGTATCCTTTGGCAAGCTGCTAGCAGAAGTGCACTAACCTCAAGATCATTGCACTTGTAAGTTTTATTTGCCTTTTGCATTTCCCATCGTGTCCTGCTGTAGCCCCGAGGATGTAGATGGAAAACCATAGGTCTTTGCGTCTAGATGCTCTAAGAGTGACTAAGCTAGAAAACTTTTCACTGTAGCCCCCAAGCATATAGGTGGAATGAATTATTCCGACTAGATGCTTTAAGAGTAACATCTGTGATGTTTATAAATTTCAATACTATAGCCCCCAAAGCCTCTAGTTGTAACTGAATTAGTTCCGACTAGATGCTTAAGAAAAACCTTCATAAGCATACATCCGAGTTAAAAACTTTATCTTGTAGCCCCAAGCTTCCTAATCGAGAAGCGAATCAGTTCCGACTAGATGTAAAGAAAGACTAAGCATATTGCTAAGTTAACAACTCTCATTTGTAGGCCCGAAGCGTCTAGGTGGAAGTTTTGGCTAGATGCTCAAATGAACAAACAACGTTTAATTTTTATTTTCCATAGAGCGAGAATGCTCGGAGGGCATGGCCAGCGACAAGTACCCGGAAGATGCCTTGCGGACTTGGAAACTAAAAAGTAAATCTGCCTTCTTGAAGGACAGATCATCAGAGCAAGCGTCATTTTTCCTTTCTTTTTATTCTGACTTATACTTGTGTATTCTCGAGTAGTCCTTTGTGTACTTTGCTTTCTCCGACCTATAGAAACTATTGCCAAAGCTAAGGACATTGTCGAGCAATCCAAGCGATTCGGGAGCTGGATAAGCGATAACAAGATCCTTAAGCGGAGAGGAAGGACATCTTTGAAGATGCATGAGGATTCAATGAAAAGCCCTGCAGGACTCCGCCCATACCGAAGAGATGAACCACTTGAAGGAGGAGATCTCGATCTTAGCGATCGGAAGAAAAGCCGATGAGCGAATCAATGCCATCATGAAGTACAAGCTCCTCCAACAAGAGCGGGACTCCTTGGCGAGATACCCTCACAGCAAGCTGAGGCTAACATCTTGATGAAGTGATTTTCTATCTTGGATTTCTGTAGTCTAGATACTCTGAATTTTGAACTCATATGCTCTTTGTTGGAATTTACAGCTCCTATGGGTTTAACCCGGTCGCCTCCTCTAGCAAAAGAATGCATGGTTCTTGCTGGCAACTTTATCAACACCGCCATCGCGCAAGCCAAAGAGATTGCCAAGCCCCTCCAAATCAATATCAAGGCATCGGACTTTGTGGAGAAGTTCTCGGAGATCTGTGCCGAGCCCCGGCGTATCACAAGCTGGAAAGCTTCATGTGCAGGGCGGTGCAAGGATAGCATGGCCTTGTCCATGGTAAAGGCACACTATGAAGATCTGCAGGCATCGACACGATAACCTATGGCATACCCGGCGTGGATGACAATGGCAAGGAGATAAACCATGAGTCCATCTTATGCGTCACTCGCGGGTTATGACACCAGAGTTTCGAGGTTAGTCGGCGTCAGCGTCTTCGTGCCGATGAATACCATCGATGGCGGCAACCAAAGCTCTCAAGGTCCCTTCACTGCCGGAACTTGAGGTGATTCTCCTGCTGCCGGCGATGCTTTGCTTCCAAATCGCTGCGCCAAAGGAATGAAAAACAACTTGTAATATTTGTTGCTCCTTTGATGCGTGTCTTGGAAAAGCTATGTATGATAACTTAAAAGCGGAAAACAATGATGTATGTCCTGCTACTTAAGAACTAGTGTCCAACATGTATATATTTTTAAGCAAGTCTTGGCTTATCCATTACTTTGGTTTTTTATGCTTGACTTTTAGGTAGTAGGAAGACTGGTTGTCAAAACCATGTGCTCGGTGATGATGCCCAATGGCAGCATCAATAACCTAAGTACAAAATCGCCCGTAATAAAGTGCCAAAAGTCACTACTCCAGAATCCACATAAAAAGCGACAAAAGAGCGTGTAGACCGGAAAACTTAAGCTAACGCTTGGTAAGCGGAATTTTCACAAGTGCAACTGCAAAGCTTGTGCATAAAGGTTTTATATGATCCAAAAAAGAACACTAAAGGAGTTAAAAACTCAGAAATATGAGTCAACCAAAGAGCTTTATTTCATTGATCATATAAGAGGTACACAATTAGATAAAAAATGCTAAGTGTAAAAAGAATGGCGTGGAAGCGTACTGTGTTCCATGGCGATCAAGCTAGGGTAGTCATCCTCTGGGTCGCGTCGCTTACGCTTATGATCCTTGTTGGGTTTATCCTTGATTCCACGATTGTCAGCGAGGTAGTAAGACCCATTGAAAGCGCCTTGCCTTATGATGAGCGGTCCTTCCCATGGCGGGGATAATTTGTGTGACTTCTTCTACTTAAGTCGAACACCAAATCCCCCTCTTTAAGCGGCGATGCGAGCAGCGGCGACTATATGGTAGCTGCGTAACTATACAGTAGATGGTGGATCTTTGGCATGCCAAAGCAGCGCTCCTCCTCGAGAAGGTACAAATCTAAGCGTCTGGATTCTTGACGTCATCCTGCGTCATAGTGGCGACTCTTGATGCATTGTGAAGTATGTCAGAAGGTAGGATGGCTTCTGCTCCATATACCATGAAGTAAGGGGTGTAGCCGGTGGATCTATTGGGTGTAGTTCGTAAACTCCACAACACATATGGCAATTCTTCCGCCCGGGCTCGGTGCTCTATGTAAGCGGTGCCTCGACGTGGCTTTATTCCTGCAGAATTAATCCATTGGCTTGCTCAACCTGACCATTGGATTGCGGATGTACCCACACAGATGCAAGGTTAAGTCGGATGCCCTTCTCCCAACAATAAGCTTCCACTTATCCGAGTGACAAGTTGCTACGTTGTCGGTGATAATGCTATGTGGAGACCAAATCTCACCACTAGATCCGGACAAACCAGGGGGAAGCGTTGCCCCATCAAGCTTTCTAATGGGTTTAGCTTCTATCCATTTAGTGAATTTATCAAGCTGCTACAAGCGGTCGTAAACCCACATGGTCCGTCATGTGTCCCACCATGTCTAGCCCTTGACGCAAACAGACCAAGTTATTGGTATTGTTAATTCTTGGCGAGGAACACATGTGGTTGTCGGGCATACTCTGGCATCCATGCATTTCCTCAACCAGCTTGTCGGTGTCGCCTTGGCAGTCGCCAGCAGTGATGAATCCTTGCGAGGAAGGCTTTGCGACCAATGATCAAGGAGTGGCGTGATGCCCATAATCTCGAGATGGATTTAGCGTGGGATTTCCATACCTTCCTAGCTGGGAAACACACTTAAAGTATACACCGGTAGTGCTCCTTTTGTAGAGTTGTCCATTGATTATGGTATAACCCTTTGCTTTCGTCGTACTATTTGCCGTCTTTCGACCACAAATGCGTCGTCGGGCAAAGTTAAGTGTTCGAGATATTCCATGAGCAGTTTTGTCCAAGCGGAGGACCTTTGTCACCATGTGGCGAAAGAGTCAGCTCTATCCGGGTTGTCGATGTCGTCTCCCTTCACGGATGGTGTCTTGGATGCTCTAGGAAAACTCTTGGTGGAATTTGTTTGCGCCCTGATCCAAGCTTAGACAGCAAATCAGCGCCTCGTTTTGCTCCCTAGGCACATACTTGACTTCGTAGCCCAAAGCTCTTGGCTATCTACGTCACTTAGTCTCGATATACGCCATCATAACTTAGGGTTCCAGCATGGCGTTCGGTGCCAGCCACCTGATGGGCAACAAGTCGAAATCTCCACGACAAACTATAAGCGATGCCAATATCCTTGGCTGGCGTGGTCCATGAATGAGTGCTTCATACTCCGCCATGTTGTTCGTAGCCTCGAAGTGGATCGCAGAGCGTAGTGTAGCTTGTCCCGGTTAATTGTAGCAATACACCAGCCCCAAGGTTGAGAAGCTTTGATCAGTCAAATTCATCACCGATACTCTGGTTAAAACAGCGGAGTAGCATCCAGCATCTCCGTCAATCTGTGAAAAAAATCCGTAGGGCTTGTGACTTGATAAGCGTCATGACTGTTGTATGTCATCTTGAAGGCGGCAAGTTTAATGCCACTTAGCGACCCTTCCTATAGCGTCGCTATTGTTGATAAGTCTTGCTACATGCTGATTGGGTGCTCCTAAAAGTAATGCCTCGCTTCCAGAAGCAAGGAATACTCCATAAGCTATCTTACGGTAGTGCAGTGTAATGCTGCTTGGACTCATCAAGACCTCGCTCACATAGTAAAGCTGGTAGTTGAACTCCGTGCTCATAGCCTGGTTCCTTCCGTTCTACCACCGGCGATGCTGATTACCGGTTAGTTCTTGCCATGTAGACTAACGGGGATCTCGAGCCGGTCTGCTGCAAGGATGGAAATTTGAGGAAAGAATCTCCTTGAGCTGCTTCAATCTTGCATCCGCTTTGTTTGTCCACGTGGTGTGCGCCTTCTTCAGCAACTTGTACAGCGAGCCTTCTATCCAAGTCGGTGATGAACCGACTAACTTGCAACACAACGTGTTAGTCGTTGAATGTACTTTAGACATGTCCGGACGGTTTATGTTTAAGATGGCCTTGATGGGTTGACCTCGATTCCATCTTTGAAATGATGAAGCCCAACAATTTGCATTGGGAAGGACGCACTTCTTAGGGTTAAGCATCATGTTGTATTTCGGAGATTATCAAGGTTTCTTTTAAGTCGGAGATTAAGTCATTGGACTTTTAGACATCACCGCGATATCGTCCACGTGGGAGTGAACATTCCGACCAATTTGGTGCATTGAAGGCAATGTTGCATTGTCCGTGATGCATAACACCTGCGTTTTTAGCCCAATGGGCATCGTAACCTGTAATAGCAAAACATGTCGTATGGTGTAGCCAGTATGAATGAAGTGGCCAATTGGTCCGACTTCCTCATTTTGATCTAGTGGTATCCTGGTATGCATTGAAAACACAAAAGTTCGAGCCAATGTCAGTCAATGACTTGGTCAATGCGAGGCCAAAGCAAATGGATCTTTGGGGCAAGCCTTGTTCAAGCCGGTGTAATCAGCGCACATTCTTGAAGGAATTCTTTGGTTCCCTTTTTGGGGACAAGTACAAGATTGGCCACCATTGGTGTGAAGGACTTCTTGGATAAATATAGCCTTAAGTAACCTAGCTATCTCTTTGCCAATGGGCGTCTCTTCTCAAATCTCCGAGAAGCATCATAGAGGTTGTTTCAACTGGTTGCATTTTGGATCAATGTTTTAAGTTGTGCTGGAGCAAGTTCCTAGAGTACACACACCCTTTCATGTGGCGGGTTGCGAGCAAAGATGTCCCTATTCTCATAGAGGAACTTCGGCAGTAGCGCTTTCCTATTTGCCCCAGGATCGGGTTCATCCCAATGGTGGTGACCTTGGGCATCGCCTACCACAAGTTCCACCGGCTTGGTCTCAATGGCGGCCTTGAATGCGGAGGCGGAGTCGGAGATCCGCTTCTTGACCGAGCATCTCTGAGTCATCGACCTTGCTCTAGATCTCTTTGAATTCTTTGATGTAGGGGGGCTTCCTTGGCTGCTTCATTAATCTCGCGATCCTTGCCTTGGTAAAGCTTCGGATCTGATGATGACCTTTGTTTGGTCCAGGTATCTTGAGTTTGTTGTAGGCGAAGCATGGCTTGGCCATGAGCGTGTGGATATGTAGGCCCGGCGGAATATGGCGTGAATGCAGCGCTCTTGAAGGGACCACCTCAAAGGTCATCGCTCTTGGCAGCCTGAAGTGTAATGCACCCAGGGACCATGCCTCGACCGGTACTCACATGGAAGATGGTGTTGGTCCGCCTTAGATTTACCTCCGTCCAAGTTCATCTTCTGCGGTGTATCTAGGTACATGATGTTGATCTTTGCTTCCTATCCACCATACACTTGGTGAACTCCACGCCAAATCAAGGGGTTGATGACCATGGCGTATTGGTTCTCCGTAGGAATAAGGTCTGGGTGGTCCGTCCTGTCCCAAGTAATTGGAACCTCTGACCAGCGTAGGTACTGGGGGACTGGGGGTAGAGTAGCCATCAGGATCCTCATAGAGGTCTTCTGTTGTCGGACGAATTGGTGGGGTGCCAAGGAAAGTATGGTGGTGGTAGCGCCTTCTTCATGAAGGGGTTCTTTCCCTTGTCGTAAACTCTTGGCGGCGTGCTTGAGTCAACATCCTCGTCCATATCACTTGAATCCTTGGACTCCTCCTCCTTCTTCTTCCCTTTCCCTTGCCCTTTTTCATGATGCATTCTTCGACTTTGTTGTAAGCCGGACTCAAGGGTCTTCCTTTAGGTCGTTAGCCGAACTTGCGGTGTCGATTGGTATGGGTGGCTTTTCCGTGAACATCGAGGTGTCTGAGGCATGTCATATCACGGTACTCTTCGTAGGTTTGGGGAGCAGCGGCTTGCGGAAATATTTTCACTTCCTCGTTCTTTGCCCACGACCGGCTCCCGTCCTCAGCCACGTTGTCGCCATCACCTCGTCCTGCAAAGGTCATGGCGACCATGTCGATGGTGCTTTTCTTCACGGAGGCGGTTTTCCGCTTTGTATGCTATTCCTCTCCCTACAAGCTTGAGTTGGAGCGGCCGTTGCGGCAAGGAACCGCGAGCATCGTTGTTAGCAGCTGCGAACTCACTAGCCAAGCCCCGAATCATCTGGTTCAAGTCAAAATTTGGTGATTGTCACATAGCCTTCCAGCTTATGTCGAACAACATGCCCTTTCAACCCATCGATGAAAGGCGGCCATGGCCGGTCACGGGCGTGCACTCCTGCAGAATTCTTCATATCCAGCGGGAGAGGTAAGTAGCGATATGTCTCGTCTTTCTCTTACCGCACGACGTAGATCACTAATAGTGCGAGGGCGGCTTACGTACCTTGAAGTTTTGGTGAGCGCTTCTTGCATGTCCAACCAATTGCGGATGGATTTCTCCGGCAAATGCGTCCACTCCATTGACGGGGCGTGCCGCCAACATCAAAGGGAGGTACTTGGCGGCAACGTGTTGGGGTTACCTCCGGCAATCTCCACGGCGTTGGCGTAGTCACCTGCAACCATGTGGCTGGCTTGGCGGTGCGTCCGCGAGGGCTTGATGGTCTTGTCAATCCAGGAAACCTTTGGGGTAAGTTCACGGAACGTGCTCGCGAGGTCCAAAGCAACATGGTCCCAGGTATGGTCCTTCCCGGGCCTCGTGGATCTTACCGATCCGCAAACGTGCGTCGTATGGCTCCAGGTTTATCTTCTTCTTGTCAATAGGGGATGGGCTGCGTGATCAATGCGGGCCCCCTCTGCCATGGTGACTGCTAGGTGGCGACAGAGGCGGAGGTGGCAGTGGGTTAGCCTTCTTGCTATTACCATCTGCGGCGCCTCACATTTATCACGATCCGCGATGCTTGTCGGACCGGAGGGTCATGGCGTGACCTGCTCGTGTGTCCTTGGTTGCGCTCCCGTCATGAGTCTACTCCGCATTATCGCGGATAGCGATGCCGCCTTGCCTTAGCGGGGGCATAAGCATGCGATGGTGAGCCTTGGGATCTTCGCGATGTCGGGGGGATCAGGGCGGTGGCGATGGGCGATGAGGTCGGGCCTTTTCTCCGTGGTCGGAGGATATGGGGATAGCATCCTTCATGTTGCGCGCATCCCTCCGTCTTTGTTCTGATGAACCCGTCTGAGATCTGACATCAAGAGGAGATCTGTCCCTTGGGGCTTATCTTTGGCTAAAGCGGCAAAAGCGGCTGGTCGGGACTCAAGCCTCGAGAGGTGGCCTTTCTGTTGTTTTACCTCCTTGGCCACTAGAGTCGTGGCCCTGTTGATTCCACACTCCAGGCGATCTATCACTCTGCTCGGAAGGTCTTGGCGAAAGCGAGGTTGAGGAGTGGAGTGGGCGTCCACTGTTGCCTTCCTTGTCAAATGCTAGCAAACAGCACATGCCACCCGAGGAGCCATCCTAGGTTTGCCGTGCGCCCCGAGGATGCGTTGATGGCCTTGAGCGGAGCTTTCTTAGCCTTCTAACTGCTGTGAGTCTTGTACTCGGCCTCCATTGCTCTAGCTTTCTCTATGGACTTACTGCAGCGTTGACGGATCTCGATCTAGCTTAAGCGCCTTGCTCGCATGATAGCTGCGCTACTTCCTCGGCCCGGCCCATTGCTGGTGCTTCTCATCAAAAAAGCTGAGTCACGTTCGGATATGAGCTACGGTTAGTGGCTCAACGAGAGGTGCCGTACATCACTCTATCAGGCTGGAGTAACCCAGGCAGCGTGGCGTAGATCCTTTGAGTGGCAAGTTTATTGGTGGTGTTGTTGCTCGGGCGGTGCGAGTTCTACTTGGCTGTTAAAGTGGATTTGGCGGAGGAGGCATGACCTTTCTTGGCGATCATCGCTAAGTGGGCAATAAGTGGCCCCCTTCCCTTTTCGGTCTTGTAGAAGCGGTAGACTTGTCGCGGGTTGATCTTCATCCATCACCGTCCCAATGGTGGCCGAACACCTCTCGAGATGTGGCCGGCATTTTTGGCTTGCTAAATGTCATGGCGTGTAGCCACTCCTGCTCCATCTCCTGCATGGGCGTAGTCTAGTTCCTCTAACTGAAATCTATCTCCTTTGAATCCGCCTTTGAAGTCGGCATAAGCCCGCGTCAATCCTTAAGTCGGTGCCAGGACTTCTCGATGATGAAGTGGAGGTGCAACAATGACAAATGGCTTGGAGAATTGGCAGCCTTTGCCCGGCTATGTGGTGATGGCGGCGGGAGGCCGATGGTGGCGGTGGCTGAATCGGAAGGAGGCTCTTAAATCAATGGCGCAACGACTATACGAGTTGCCTTCCCAGCCTCCGTAGTTGATGTTAACCAGTGTTCACCATGCCTTGAAGGTAAAGGCGTCTGGCGCTTACTTTGCCGTCTTAGAGAATCTTGGGAGAAGCGTGCCATGGTCGATCCTTCCACAAAAGTGATACATAGCATCATCATTGGGGTAGTGGGCCAGATTGGCATTTCGTATCTGAGCCACCTAGCGGGGCTTAATCATTGGGGGTTTCACCCCTCTCTCACCGGAAGCATAGCGCCCGGTCGAAGATGGTAACCACACCGACAAACTTGGATCTCTGCTGTCCAGAGCAGCCTTGCAGGAATGAAGCAGCCGGACTTGCGATGATCTTCCACCTTATATCCTGCCACGCGAGGCGGTTGAGTGGGCCTTGAATTTTCCGATCTTTCTTTGGCAAACTCAAAAGATATCCACGCATCGATCCTTTACGTGAAGCTGACGTATCCTTCCGTGGCGGTCCGTGCAGACCTTGATGCTCCTCCGACTCCGAGAGACTAGTCGCTTGAAATTGTGGTTTAAAAGCCAATGAAGGTGGATGTCTTAAATCTGAATGATCGAACACAGCGTGGGGTTAAATCTTCGCCGGGATCAGAACTTCGTCCCGAAAGGACGATGGAACATTGCCGAGAGAAGATAACGCGATGGGCGATGAAAAGCACACGTTTTGCGGATTCCAGCGAAGATCTTAGTCTCGCCGTTGAAGAGCCTAAAAAGCGCCTCTTTTACAGTGAGGAACCAAACGTAAGTGGTATTTGTAACGACACATCGCGTGCATCATGGGGGTATCCCAATGGCGCGTTTAGAAAGATGTGGGGAAGGCGGAGGTGTCGGGTCGACTCAAACCACGACGGTTTACCTAGGTTTAGATCTCCTGGCAGTGGCCGAGGATCCTACTCACACTGCTATAAATCACTATAATAGCAATTGTCTGTAGAGTTACGAGGATTGTGGGTTGACATGCGGTTATGCGAGATTGTGACCTAATTGTGGGGTTCGCTGTCGCGAGGTTATGCAGATTGATAAAGTCCCATAGGCCCACGACCTGTAGTGCTTAGCCAGGTCCTAGGAGATTCTGAGAGAAAATTCCCTAGCAGGACAGATTCTGAGAGTCCTACAAAGTCTATTACTAGTCTTGCCGTGTCACTTGTACTCCAAGGCTCCAGTGGTCTCACGTCGGTAACTCCACTTGTAGCCTTCCTTTTATCAAGCATGGGCCTCCCTTCTAGATCCATCTAAGCTGGAGCGCCCAGCGAGACCATGGGCCACACCACGCACTACAAGCTGTGGGTCACCCGGGTTATCGGGATAGGAGACATGCTATGAGGATACCCATATAGCATATCCCAGCCCAACGGTGGGCCTCCGGTCGGGCTGGGCTTGACACCGGGCCAGCTGGGAGAATACGCCTCCTTTTGTATTTGGGCAATACAGGAGAATGCCGCCTCCCTTTTGTTAAAAATATTTTGTTTTTATATTTCCAAAAACAAAACCATTTCACAAATAAGTTTTAAAGTACGAGGAAAATAAAAGCGTTAGAAGAAATATTAACTTGAGATTTAGAAAATAACTAATTTAGAAACAAAATAAGGTTTCATAAAATAGCTTTAAGATGGAAACATGCATGATGATATCATGATGATGCACAAAAAGCAAATAATACAACGAGCATTATTATTATAATAGAGGGTTTTATCCGAAGTCTGCTCACGATTAATCTATGAGGCCAAAAGCGAAATGGTAACCCTGCTAACGTCGTCGATCTCATACACATCCGTCAGCAGACCCAGCAGTTTGCCGACAAAAGGGAGGAAAATAAGCGATGGGTAAATAATGGAGCCGCCAAGAGTACTTAGCGAGACTTAGATTTGTTTGCTGCTCTCACCAACATGTAGAGTATGTTGGACTTAAGAAGTAGTAAAAAAAGCACTAAAATAACCTATAGAGACAACATATAACTTTCTTCTATTGGGGGGATAAAGAGGCATATTTGAAACCAAATAGTTACTTACGCAAACATAACCCATCTAAAACATTACCCCTTTCGCATAACCACTGAGAGCAACAATACTAGAGGCACTCACACAGGTTGTCAATTTTATTAATTTATTATTGTGGTTGCACTAACTTACTGGTCATGTTGGAAGTCAGAATTTATAAATGTAAATTGTCTATGATCGAGAAACTATGCTCCAAGTCATCCATAACCGTGGACATGGATATTCGAAAAGATTTAACCCTATGTGGGTGCACTAGAGTATACACACACACTTCAACCCCAAATGTTTGCGGATCATTAACATACACCCATCATTATGTCTACAAGGACATCATCATTTTGTAGAAGACAAAGCTTAAGCTTACGAGGACCACCCCAATAATCTATACATAGCAGTCGGCCCCCCATTGCATGGCTGAAAAAAGCTTAGAGAACCCAAAAGTATGACTAAGTAATCAGGACAACATACACGTTCGCATGGCATAAGTAGGGAATAGTAATAAATCAGCGAACTAGTTGTGGATCCCTCGGTACATATTATTTTCACAACAAGTAATAAGCCCATAAGGGGTTCTCCATAAACCCCACATGTGAATAAGCGGCTCGCTCAGTCAACTGGAATAGGTATCAAGAACCGGTGTATAGCTTCTACCTCGGTGGTCGCTCCTAGTACAAGCACAGGTGATCGAAATGGTTGAAATAGTATGGTGGGGCCCAAATGCCACTCACAGTGAACCTTTCGGCCGTCCCAACCATTTCCAAACATCGGGACAAGAGCAGTAGGCGTGTCGGCGGCGAAGGATCAACTACATACACAAATGGGTATGTATGCAAGCCACCATACAATAGTACATCAGAGCCATTCCATCTAAAGAAAGGAAATATAGCATATATGGCAAGATCCAAATGTCCTAGATAGATATAATAGTTTAGGATATCTCCTCATACATCAATCAATAGGTATCAAGCGGAGCGGAAGACAAAATCCAGTACGGATAAGAAGCAAATCGGCATAAGATGCCCCATAAATAAGCACATCCGCCCACAGATCTCACGGATCTCCGTTCGAATCTCTACACCGAATGATCGTTGCCCACATCGTAGTCTCTTCCACCCGGTATCCATCTTGCAGTGTACATGTTCATCTGAACCAATAATTTATCGTGTGAGACCCTAGGGTAAATTTTCGGCAAGTCTTTATGCCTCTAAAGGGGACACAACACTGGGGTGGCGCCATTGCAGCAAAAGATAAACCCTAGCAATTCTATAGAAACTTCGCTAACCATCCGCCCAACCAGAGATGAGCGGATGTCCGTGGATTAATATCACCAATTATAACTTGATTATAAAGGTAATCTTATCAGGTCCATCCTCCTCCCTCACTTACGGCGAGCGAAGCGGCCGAACCCCATCCGTTGGCAGTTTATTATCCATTCCATGAGTGTTGCACTATTTACTAGTCGGTACCTAGTCTAGTCGATTAAAAGCGGTGCTTTAGTTATGCTTGTCTATGATCGGCTGTGCTCCAAATGCGTCCATAACATGACACGGCTTTGAAAGTTTTACCTGCGAGGTGCACAAATAACAACACACTCGATATGCCTCGGAAAAACCAAATCAAAACCAGCGAGGCGTCCACGACAAAGCAATCACAGGATTGAAATATTTGAGGGCCACCCCATTGAGCTACCATAACAAGCTAGCTGACTCGAGACGGCCTCAAGGTTTGTGGAGCGGTACATGCTTATTTGGAACCGAAAGTGTGGTGGGCTTGTCGTCTGCGTAAAAGCAGGTCACGGACCCTAAAGTGACAGATGTGCATCACCTACGCACAATCTTAAATAAAGCGATAAAGCATGGCATAATACGGGATCGTAAATAAAACCTCAAACTAGTTTGTGGCCCCAAGAAATAAAGAATGAATCAAGCTCGCTCAGGGGTCCATAAGGCCTCCCGGATGTGGATAGCGAATAATCTTGGAGCAGGAATCAAGTACTCGGGGTCTTACAGGACACAAGTGAGCATAAAACCAAATAACGAATATTGCTCACGGTGCCACTTTCATTAGTTATCCATTACTACTCGGGTTAAGTTGTTTAGGTACCTCATTATCCATGGAGACACTCACATACCCTACACATCTTTGTTCTCGACTGCATGGCTCAAACAACTCCTGTAGTAATGGCTCATGGGATGGGGAACAAGCTTGTGGGGTTCAAAAGTAAAGGCTATGCAATACTTGGGATTCAATTTAATGCAATCGCGACTCAATGATGCAAGAATAAGATAGAGGCAATAGGTACTATATGTATGCAAGCATGTGGTAGTGCTTGCCTGGCAGCCCAGTTGAAGCAAAGGATGGATCTGGGTAGTGCTCCTGGTTCTCTTGATATATCCCCTGCTCAGCGTCTATTCGAAGAAGAACCAAACAAACAAGGCCAACATAAATGAAGTGCACAAGCATATGAATAAATGCGACAAGCAAACAATCATGCCATGATGAATGATGCACAATTTGCATGGCAATAAGGTAGCATGGCATGGGTGAGGTGTGAAGTACAAGATTAAATCATTTTATTAAGTTTTGGCCCCATTTTATTCACAATTAAGTTGCTGTTCACTTTATATTTATA
Organism: Avena insularis; assembly: GCA_023614405.1. Taxonomy (NCBI): domain Eukaryota; kingdom Viridiplantae; phylum Streptophyta; class Magnoliopsida; order Poales; family Poaceae; genus Avena; species Avena insularis. The sequence goes on along the minus strand of CM042687.1, from coordinate 395,757,428 downwards.
TGATGCATGCTGCAAATCAAACCATGTAATGCCTAAACAGAAAGGTCTCGTCGAGCTAATCATTTTAGACATATTATTTATTGAATTTGGACTTATAAATCAAAAGTTATTAATTATTTAAGAAAAAGGGGCATTTATTGTAATTTAAATAAACTTGGAAATTTAAGTGTTCAAAATATATTTTGGATTGCATATTTGAAATCCTCACATTTTTCTGATTTGAAAACATATATTATTTGTATTATTTGGATTAATATTTGAAAAGTTATTTGAAAACAGAATTTAATTTGAATTTGAATAATTAGAAAAGATTTGAATTTAAAACAGATTAGAAAAACTTTTCTCCTCGAGCCAGAGCTAGCAGAGGCAATGGGTGGCCTCCAGGCTGGACAGGCTGCACCTGAGAGAGGACTTTCTCACATGGCTGGCCCGGCCCTAGCGAGGCAGTGGGCAGCGACCCGAGACCACGCGGCTTGCCAATGGCGTGCCTGAGGGGACAGTGGGGCCTTGAGCAGCTGGTTGAAGCTGAAAGAGGCGGGTTTCTGTAAAAGTGCTAGCGGTGACTAGTGGGACCATGCGTCTCATGAGTTGATGCAACAAAAACATGGAGAGGTTTGTGCAAAAGGCGGGCTCTTGTTTTCTTCCACTTCTGCAGAGGACCCGTCTGTCCATGACGCAGCCTTGTGGCCGAGGCTCGAACTTCGCGACCTAGGGCTCATGTGTGGCTACCGCTGGGGTGGCTTGGGCTAGGTGTGAGGGCTGGCGGCCTAGCTAAAGTTCTAGGCTCGAGGCGAAGCGAGCCCCTTGCCCGGCGCTGTGATGCTCGATAAACGAATGCTGCGTCGCGACAAAGATCTGGAGCGTGTCTAGGAGGTCGTGGGCTCACCGGGAGGCGTCGGTGTGGTGGCGTGTGTCGAGATCAGCCGCGATCGTCGATGATCTGAAGGCCCGCGTTCTAGGGTTTCTCGTCGGGCGCTGGTTGGCGGCTCGGTGCTTCCTCTTCCTTGGCAGTTCGGAGCTGCAGCGAGAGTCTCCTGGTCCACAGACCACTCCAGTCTGCTGGCGTCGGATCGTGTCGGGGCGATGGAGGCCAGTGGTGAGAGGAAGGCGTCGGTGGGGAGAGAAAGGATGGCAGCTCGGTCTGAGGTAGATCTGGGGAGGAGAGCCGTGTGAGGGGTGGCTAAAGCGAGAGGAGGGAGGGGTGCCGTGGGGGTGGTAGGCGATAAAGGTGGCTCGGCCACCTTTTGTCCTCCTCCTCCACGTGCTTTCAGTTGGGAGGCAGGCGGGGCGGGGCGGTGGGGTGGGGGCAGCCAGGGAGGCGGGGCGGCTCGGGCTTGAGGGGCCCCTAAGCGGAGAGAGAGAGGCTTGGGTGGGGTGGTGGTAGCCTCGGCTAGGGTTGGTGTGGTAGGCTCGGGCTTGAGCTTGGGGGTAGCTAGGGTTGGGGCTTAAGGAGAGAGGGTGGCCGTGGGGCCAGCTGGTCTGTTTAGAGGGAGTGGCTCGGCTAGGGAGGGAGGAAGAGAGAGAAGGTGGTAGCTTAGGGTTTGGGTTTAGCTTAGGTGGGGTATGGGTAGAGAGAGAGGTGGTGGTAGATAGGTTTTGGTTTTTGGTCAAGACCAAGACAAACCAAGCCATACCAAGCTCTACACAAGCAGGACAAGACAAGAGGAGATGTGGTGAGGTTTAAGGTTTAAGCATGATCAAATTAAGATCAAGCTACAAGGAGGGAGAGATAGAGAGAGGGTGAGATGATCCACCCAAAACCACATAAAAACCAAATGACAAGCTAAAGGGTACTTGCATGGCCCATGCAAATATTTAATGCCATGTTGCTTCTTGTGAGAACAATATTATTACATGGCATTATCATTATGCATTCCCAAAATTGGAGTAAGGCCCAAGCAAAGGAATTACAAGGAGAGCTCCAAGTGGAGTATATGGAGATGATCACATTGGATTATATTTGGGGCTTGCTAGTGTGTATATGCCACTAGGTATTTGATAAGCCCTCAAAAATACCCCAACATGATGATAACCCCAAAACCACACATATGGAAGCTAGGAAAAGGTTCCACTCACAAGGCATGCAAAGGTGGCTATGTGGCTCTCATATATCAATGATGTGAAAACACATGATTCTAAGATGAGAGCATGTGGAAAAATTGGATCCATCAACCCACATGAGCTAGAGGTAAAACCAATAAGTGCCAAGCTCATATTTAGTTGGATGGTGGAGTTATAAGGTGGTGAGAAGAAAGGGTGGTGGAGTTAATAAAAGATATGCCCCCAACTCAACTTGGGCATTAAACAATATATCAAGAACCAAATACAATATCAAGAAGCAAATACAATTAATGATGCATATGAGGTAAGAACCAATCAAAAAGGGTTTTATATGATGCTCAAATGCAAGGTGGCATGATGACATGAGCATGATATAATGATGATGCAACAATTATATGTTTGAAGTAGCCATTATATTACTAGACCAAGTAGCATTACAATTGTTAGACAATTGGGATGCTACAACTCTCCCCCACTAAGCGAGAATCTGGCCGAGATTCTAGGATGAAGAAGAAGACGCAAAGAGGGTAGGATACTTGGCACAGAGCTCATCTTCACGTTCCCAAGTGGCTTCATCAACGGAATGGTGCGACCACTGCACCTTGCAGAACTTGATGGACTTGTTGCGAGTCCTTCTTTCTGCGACTTCGAGGATTTTTGTGGGGTGTTCTTGATAAGACAGGTCTTCTTGGAGATTGATAAGCTCATGGTCCACGGTCCTGCCGGGATCCTTGAAGCACTTCTTGAGCTGAGAGATGTGGAAAACATCATGGACTTTGAGTTTTTCCGGAAGCTCAAGAGCGTAAGCGACTTCTCCTCTTCTTCCACGAACTTTGAAGGGACCGATGTATCTAGGAGCCAGCTTCCCTTTGATACCGAAACGGTGCGTGCCTCTCATGGGAGTGACACGAAGGTAAACGAGATCACCAGGGACATACTCCATGTCCGTGCTTCTGTCATAATTGCTCTTGGCGACTTTGAGCAATCCTCAGATTTTCGAATGATGTGAACCTTCTCCTCCGCTTGAGTCACAATGTCGGGGCCAAACAAGATCCTTTCACACACCGACCAACCAATCAGTTCTGCATTTGCGACCATAGAGAGCCTCAAATGGTGCCATCTTTAGACTTTTCTGAAAGCTGTTGTTGTAAGAGAACTCAGCATAAGGAAGACATTCTTCCCACTTCATGCCAAAAGAGATGACACACGCATGAAGCATATCCTCCAGAATCTGATTGATCCTTTCAACTTGTCCTTGCGACTGAGGGTGGTAAGCTGTGCTGAAGTTCAACTTTGTTCCCAAAGCATTTTGGAACCTTTCCCAGAACTTGGAAGTGAAGATGCTTCCACGGTCGGAACTGATCTCAAGCGGAACCCCATACAGAGAGACAATTACATTGATATAGAGCTCCGCTAAACGAATTGCGAAATGGTTTCCTTAATGGGGGAAGAAGTGAGCCACTTTAGAAAGCTGTCAATGACAACAAAGATTGCATTGTTGCCCTACTGCGACCTAGGAAAACCGGTGATGAAGTCCATCTCTACTTTCTCCCATTTCCATTAGGGGTTTCAATGGCTGTAGAAGACGGAAGGTTTCGATGAACAGCTTTCACTCTGCGGCAGACATCACACTCCGAGACATACTTGGCACAATACCTTTTCAAACCAGGCCACCAATATTGTGTTTTCAAGTCCATGTACATCTTTGTGCTGCCAGGGTGGATAGAAAGAACAGAATCATGCGCCTCCTTGAGAACTTGCTCTCTCAAACCCGGGTAGTTCGGAACAAACATCCGGTGTTCAAAGAAAAGCGTGCCTTGATCATCGACGTGAAAAGACTCATACTTCGGAAGCTGAAGCCTAGAGATGATCTTTCTTGTGTGCGGATCACCAAGCTGAGAAGAGCGAACCTTTTCTTCTAAGAGAGGTGTTGCTAGAAGGTTCTGGAGATACCCTTGTTCCACAATTTCGAGTTGGTGGCGAATTCCTCGCACAAGAGAGGCTGTTGTTCTTCCATCATGAGGTTGTTAACATAAGCTTTGCGGCTGAGCGCATCTGCCATGACATTAGCTTTTCCCGGAGTGTAGTTGATGGTCAAATCGAAGTCATTGATTGCTTTAATCCATCTCCTTTGCCTAAGGTTGAGATCAGGTTGAGTAAAGATATACTTCAGACTCTTGTGATCAGAAAAGATCTCACAACGGTTGCCAAGCAAGTAGTGCCTCCATACTTTCAAAGCGAAGACAACTGCTGCGAGCTCGAGGTCATGTGTAGGATAGTTGATCTCATGCGTCTTCAACTGACGAGAGGCATAAGCAACAACTTGTTTTTCTTGCATAAGGACCGCACCCAATCCATGCAAAGAGGCGTCACAGAATATCTGAAACGGCTTGGATGTATCCGGAGGAACCAAGACTGGTGTGGAAGTGAGCTTCTCTTTGAGTGTCTCAAAGCTTGCTTGACATGCAGGAGTCCAAAGGTATTTCTTGCCTTTCTTGAGGAGATCGGTAAGAGGCTTCGCTATCTTGAAAAGTTACGAGCAGCGACGGCAATAACTAGCCAAACCAAGGAAACTCCGCACTTGTTTGACATTAACAGGAGGAAGCCATTCAACAATTGTCTTCACAGTTTCCGGATTGACTGCAATGCCCTTGGCAGAGATGACATGACCAAGATAGGTTACTTGAGGCAGCCAAAACTCACACTTGGAGAACTTTGCATACAAGCGGTTCTCACGAAGCTTGCTTAGGACACACCGAAGGTGTTCTTCATGCTCTTCCTTCGACTTAGAGTAGACCAAGATGTCATCTAGGTAGACCACAACGAACTTGTCAAGATACTCCATGAAAACCGAGTTCATGAGCCTCGAGAAGGTGGCAGGTGCGTTGGTGAGACCGAAAGACATGACCGTGTACTCATACAGGCCATAGCGGGTGGTGAAAGCTGTCTTAGGAACATCCTCCTTGCGAATCTTGATTTGATGATAACCACTTCTCAAATCAAGCTTAGAGAATACCACAGCTCCAGCTAGCTGATCGAAGAGATCATTAATCCGCGGAAGGGGATATTTATTCTTGATGGTTTTAGCATTGAGAGCCCGATAGTCAACACAAAGTCTGTCGATGCGATCTCGCTTCTTCACAAAGAGAGTTGGGCTACCCCAAGAAGAAATCTTGTGCTGAATGAAACCCAACTTCTCTTGTTCATCAAGGCGTTTGAGTTCACCAACTCAGAGGACCCATCTTATAAGGCCGCTTGGAGATAGGAGGCGGTACCAGGTTCAAGCTCAATAACAAACTCAACCTCACGATTCGAGGCATACAGCAACTCTTGGGAAAGACATCTGGAACTCACAGACCACGGAACACTGAATAGCTTCCATAGCATCAACATTGAGCCGCCAAAGAGAAAAACTGGATAGCGAGTAAGACTTGGAGAATAGACTATATGGCCTTGAGGAATCTTGGAGAAACGCGTTCAGCACAATCAATCACAGCTGCATTTCTTGTCAACCAATCCATGCCCAAGATGACATCAATGTCGAATTGCCCAGAATGATTAAGGGCGCCGAGCGAAGAGCCACCAATCTCAATTTGATTGCCATGGCTGATATGAGCAGCCCTCATGTTTGACCAGAGATTGTACCACGGACGATGTGATAAAGGAACCTTATCCGGATCCTGCTCTTGTGCAAACTTATGCGAAACAAAAGAATGCGAAGCACCGAATCAAACAAAACTCTTGCAGGCGAGTTCACGGAAGCATACCCATCACAACTCAGTGCATGCTCACTTGGCGGCGTTGATGCGGTTAGCAACGATGAGCCGGGCTTGGTGTTGATGTTGAGAGCCCGAGGTGGTGGTGCACGAACCAAAGGAGAGCTTGCCGCAGATCTTGGAGGTGGTGGAGGAAGAGCCTTGTTCTTCATCGGACGGTTCCATTGCTGATGCCAGTCTCCACAAGTGTAACAAGCACCGGTGGGCGTGAGCAACGTAGCAGAGGACTCCGAGCGCTCGAGGTAGTGGTGGTTGTAGCCCACAGGAGCGGTGAGGAAGTTTGGTGGCCTTGCGCGTAAGCGAAGGTCTTGGTGGAGCAGGAGGCGGCGGTGGGGTGTTAGGAACGGACACGGCCTTAGAAGGAGCTGACATAGTGAAGAGCTTGCTGCATCACGGCTGTGCTTCTTTGACTCGTCAAACACTTGCCTACTTGCCTCTTCCTGCAGGTGTATGTGAAGTTCGGAAAAGGCGCCTTGACCTTGCATGTGTGATTGCATACTTAATCGATGCATTGAGCCCTTGCACGAACCTCTTTTGCTTCTTCTTGTCATCAGAGATCTCATCGCCACCATAACGAGAAAGGTTCATGAAGTTCTGATGTAGGTGTTGACATTATCATTGCCCTTGAGTTAAGAAACACTTCCTTCATTCTCTCCATGACAATTTCGTGAATCTTGCTCCTTGAAAGCTCAGTGTTGTCCCCAAGTAGGCTGAAAACCGGTCAGTTTGCCTTGGTAATTCTCCCACAGAGCTGCATCTCCCTTGAAGGTGAGTAGCACACTTTACCCATTCTTGTTCGGGAACATCAGCAGTTGCATAACCTTGACATCTCACGCAGCCAATCATCCATCAAGTGGTTGATCGAAACATCAAATGGCGAGGTTGAACTTCAGGAAGCTTTGATGTCTCCTCGCTTGGGAGGTGGAGGTAGCGGCACAAACTCGTTCCTCGACACTTTCCTCAAAGCGCTGCTGGTTACATGCATTGCCAAGGCATTGGCGATGCTTGACAACGCTGCCCCAGATTCAGGTTGTATGTCCTCCTCAGAACGGCGTGGTGGTGCCATCCTGTTATTGATATAACACACAAGTCAGTACTATGATGGAGAATAATAATAATCCAAAATAGTACCAAGATGGAATTACTCAAGATTAAAGGATACAATTTACTAAGATGATATAAAAATATCAACAAAGTTCAAAGCACCTAGAAGATATTAAGCATATCGCACACGACTGAAAAGGAGTGTGGTACACAAATATATCAAAGAAAAATTTTCCACAAATTTCGGCATTAAAATACCAATAGATGCGCAAAATCTCTTAACGAATCAAGATTAGTGACTCTACCAATCCAATATACAGGAGCGAATGATAAAAGTAGTGGTATGGTCGCGACTCCATCCCGCACTCAAACCATTACTCCGCACATGAATAAGTAAAACACATATCTCAACACCTTCTTCTCACGATGAACCTAAAGATTGGTAACTACGGAAACGAACACACAAAAGAAGATAACGTCGGTTAGCAAAGAGTAAGATAGATCGCGTCGGTATACAACGAAACAGATAGATCGCGTCGGTATACAACGAAACAGATAGATCGCGTCGGTTTGCAAAAGCCTGTCGGTATGGAATGTACCAACAGTTGATAACCAAAAGGCCGATAAGATAACAACTTGGATGCAACAGATAGACAAAGATTTACGCACACACACACACACACAGATACACAACCTATGGTACTACGGAAACCCAGAACACGTGAATCCTAGTTTGAATTTAAGAAGAGGATTGAAAACGTTACACTTCCTTACCGAAAAGGGTGGGTGGGTGGGTAAGAAAAAATGGAAGCATTCCTACTCTCGCGTTTTGTTTTTCCCTAGTATACATAACTACCAAAATATTTGCTAGACAGACAACGACCATTTGGCTGAGACCCTGAAGGTCGGGATGGCTCTGATACCAATTGTAACTACCTCGGTGAATTACGCTCCTAGTACAAGCACAGGTGATCGAAATGGTTGAAATAATGCGGTGGGGCCCAAATGCCACTCACAGGTAGACCTTTGCCGTCCCAACCATTTCCAAACATCGGGACAAGAGCAGGCGGCGAATCGGCGGAAAGGATCAACTACATACACAAATGGGTATGTATGCAAGCCACCATACAATAGTACATCGAGCCATTCCATCTAAAAAGAAAGGAAATATAGCATATATGGCAAGATCCAAATGTCCTAGATAGATATAATAGTTTAGGATATCTCCTCATACATCAATCAATGAGTATCAGCGAGCGGAAGACAAAATCCAGTGCGGATGAAGCAAATCGGCATAAGATGCCCCATAAATAAGCATCCGCCCACAGATCTCACGGATCTCCGTTCCGGAATCTCTACACGAATGATCGTTGCCCACATCGTCTTCTCTTCCACCCGGTATCCATCTTGCGAGTGTACATGTTCATACGAACCAATAATTTATCGTGTGAGACCCTAGGGTACTCAGCAAGTCTTTATGCCTCTAAAGGGACACAACACAGGGTGCCATTGCAGCAAAAGATAAACCCTAGCAATTCTATAGAAACTCGCTAACCATCCGCCCAACGAGAGATGAGCGGATGTCCGTGATTAATATCACCAATTATAACAGTTATAAAGGTAATCTTATCAGGTCCATCCTCCTCCTCGCTTACCGACGAGGAAGCGGACGAACAACCCCATCCGTTGGCGGTTTATTATCCATTCCATGAGTGTTGCACTATTTACTAGTCGGTACCTAGTCTAGTCATTAAAAGCGGTGCTTTAGTTATGCTTGTCTATGATCGGCTGTGCTCCAAGTCGTCCATAACCGCGGACACGGCTTTGAAAGTTTTACCTGCGGTGCACAAATAGCAACACACACTCGATATGCCTCGGAAAAACCAAATCAAAACCAGCGAGGCGTCACGACAAAGCAATCACAGGATTGAAATATTTGAGGCCACCCCATTGAGCTACCATAGCGAAGCTAGCTGACTCGAGACGGCCTCAAGGTTTGTGGAGCGGTACGTAAGCAGGAACCGAAAGTGTGTGGGCTTGTCGTCTGATAGCAGGTCACGGACCTAAGCATCTGATGTGCATCACCTCGCACAATCTTAAATTAAAGCGATAAAGCATGGCATAAGTACAGGATCGTAAATAAAACCTCAAACTAGTTTGTGGCCCTCAAGAAATAAGAATGAATCAAGCTACGGCTCGGGGGTCCATAAGGCCTCCGGATGTGAATAGCGAATAATCTTGGAGCAGGGAATCAAGTACTCGGGTCTTCGGGACACAAGTGAGCATAAAAACCAAATAACAGATATTGCTCACGGTGCCACTTTCATTAGTTATCCCATTACTACTCGGGTTAAGTTGTTTAGGTACCTCATTATCCATCGACACTCACATACCGTACACATGTTGTTCTCGACTCGCATGGCTCAAACAACTCCTGTAGTAATGGCTCATGGGATGGGGAACAAGCTTGATGGGGTTCAAAAGTAAAGGCTATGCAATACTTGGGATTCAATTTAATGCAATGCGACTCAATGATGCAAGAATAAGATAGAGGCAATAGGTACTATATGTATGCAAGCATGTGGTAGTGCTTGCACAGCTGATTGAAGCAAAGGATGGATCTGGTAGTGCTCTGGTTCTCTTGATATATCCCACGTCTTTCGTCCGAAGAAGAACCAAACAAACAAGGCCAACATAAATGAAGTGCACAAGCATATGAATAAATGCGACAAGCAAACAATCATGCCATGATGAATGATGCACAATTTGCATGGCAATAAGGTAGCATGGCATGGGTGAGGTGTAGTACAAGATTAAATCATTTTATTAAGTTTTGGCCCCATTTTATTCACAATTCAGTTGCTGGTCACTTTATATTTATATGATGCATGCTGCAAATCAAACCATGTAATGCCTAAACAGAAACGTCTCGTCGAGCTAATCATTTTAGACATATTATTTATTGAATTTGGACTTATAAATCAAAAGTTATTAATTATTTAAGAAAAAGGGGCATTTATTGTAATTTAAATAAACTTGGAAATTTAAGTGTTCAAAATATATTTTGGATTGCATATTTGAAATCCTCACATTTTTCTGATTTGAAAACATATATTATTTGTATTATTTGGATTAATATTTGAAAAGTTATTTGAAAGCAATTTAATTTGAATTTGAATAATTAGAAAAGATTTGAATTTAAAAGCAGATTAGCGAAACTTTTCTCACTCAGACAGAGCTAGCGAGGCAATGACAGGTGGGTCAGGCTGACTCAGCTGACACTGCGGAGGACTTCATCACCTTGCCTTAGCCGGCCAGCTGACAGTGGGGCCCGGCGACGAGCCCAGCGCCCGGCAGGTCTTGTGGGGACCGACAGGTGGGGCAGCTGGGAGCCGGGTTGAAGCTGAAAGAGGCCAGATTTCTGTAAAAGTGCTAAGCGGTGACTAGTGGGACCATGCGTCTGCAGTTGATCTGAACAAAACATGGAGGGTTTGTGCAAAAGGCGGCCACTCATTTTTCTTCCACTCACTGCAGAGGACCGATCTGTCCACGCGCTTGTGTGGCCAGGCTCGAACTCGCGACCTAGGGCTCATGTGGCGGCTACACTGCGGCTTAGGCTAGGTGTGTGGAGGCGAGCCTAGCTAGGGTTCCTCGCGAGGCGAGCGAGCCTTGCCCGCGCTGCGTGTGCAGTGCTCGATAAACGAACAATGCCTAAGCGGCACAATGGCGCGGAGCGTGTCTAGGAGGTCAGGTGGCTCACCGGGAGGCGTCGGTGGTGTTACGTCTTGGCGAGGCAGCGATCGTCGATGATCTGGCCGGCGTTCTAGGGTTTCTCGTCGGCCTCGCGCTGGTTCGCGGCTCAGTGCTTCCTCTTGGTTCCGTGTGCAGGGCTGCGGGGGTCTCCTCGGTCCACAGACCACTCCACAGTCGCTGCAGCGTCGAATCGTCGAGGCGGAGGCCAAGCAGTGGCGGCGAGAGGGAGGTAGGCGTCGGTGGGGAGGAAGAAAGGATGGCCGGCTCGGTCCTGGGGTAGATCTGGGGCAGAGGAGAGCCGTGTGGGGGGGTGGCTAAAGCGGAGAGGGAGAGGGGTGCCGTGGGGGTGGGGTAGACGATAAAGGTGGCTCGGCCACCTTTTTGGTCCTCCTCCTCACGTGCTCGGCTGGGAGGCCAGGGCAGGGCCAGGGGCTGGCAGGTGGGGACGGCCAAGGCCAAGGGAGGCAGGGGCAGGCTCGGGCTTGAGGGGCCCCTAGGCAGAGAGAGAGAGCAAGAGAGGGAGAGGCTCGGGTTGGGGTGGTGGTAGCCTCGGCTAGGGTTGGTGTGGTAGGCTCGGGCTAGGGCTTGGGGTAGCTAGGGTTGGGGCTTAAGGAGAGAGGGTGGCCGGTGGGGCCAGCTAGGGTCTGGTTTAGAGGAGTGGCTCGGCTAGGGAGGGGAGGAAGAGGGGGAAGGTGGTAGCTTAGGGTTTGGGTTTAGCTTAGGTGGGGTATGGGTAGATTAGAGGAGATGGTGGTAGATAGGTTTTGGTTTTTGGTCAAGACCAAGACAAACCAAGCCATACCAAGCTCTACACAAGCAGGACAAGACAAGAGGAGATGTGGTGAGGTTTAAGGTTTAAGCATGATCAAATTAAGATCAAGCTACAAGGAGGGAGAGATAGAGAGAGGGTGAGATGATCCACCCAAAACCACATAAAAACCAAATGACAAGCTAAAGGGTACTTGCATGGCCCATGCAAATATTTAATGCCATGTTGCTTCTTGTGAGAACAATATTATTACATGGCATTATCATTATGCATTCCCAAAATTGGAGTAAGGCCCAAGCAAAGGAATTACAAGGAGAGCTCCAAGTGGAGTATATGGAGATGATCACATTGGATTATATTTGGGGCTTGCTAGTGTGTATATGCCACTAGGTATTTGATAAGCCCTCAAAAATACCCCAACATGATGATAACCCCAAAACCACACATATGGAAGCTAGGAAAAGGTTCCACTCACAAGGCATGCAAAGGTGGCTATGTGGCTCTCATATATCAATGATGTGAAAACACATGATGCTAAGATGAGAGCATGTGGAAAGAATTGGATCCATCCCAACCCACATGAGCTAGAGGTAAAACCAATAAGTGCCAAGCTCATATTTAGTTGGATGGTGGAGTTATAAGGTGGTGAGAAGAAAGGGTGGTGGAGTTAATAAAAGATATGCCCCCAACTCAACTTGGGCATTAAACAATATATCAAGAACCAAATACAATATCAAGAAGCAAATACAATTAATGATGCATATGAGGTAAGAACCAATCAAAAAGGGTTTTATATGATGCTCAAATGCAAGGTGGCATGATGACATGAGCATGATATAATGATGATGCAACAATTATATGTTTGAAGTAGCCATTATATTACTAGACCAAGTAGCATTACAATTGTTAGACAATTGGGATGCTACACGTGCCCAGGTTATTCTTCAACATAGGTAGTACCTGTAAAAAGAGAGAGATGTAAAATTTGTATATTTCGGCTGGGCGTGTTGTGCCCTTTGTTATAAAGGTTTGTTTGTTTGTGAGCACGCAGTACTTTGATTGAGTACGTGTCCTTTTCGTTTGCCTGACGTTGTCAGCTACTCAGGTGTACACGTTTGGTCCTCAGTCGATGAAATCGTGAGGTGGGGGGAGCCCCCGAGGGCGTTTGTAGCATGTAGTAAAGTTGCAAAAGTAGTGAACTGAAGATTTGGGGCGAGACACTTAGCTTTATTTATATTGTAATGGAGGAGGTACATTGTTCGGCTGAATAGCCTTGGCTGAAAGCCTTATTGAAAGTAAAAGGGGGTAGGTTGCTACTGATAGAATCGTCGCAGGTGCGAGATATTCCATGGGTTGGAGTATGTGACTCCAGACTCCACGTGCTTGAGGCGATAGGTGCCACCTGGGATGACTTCGGTGATGACGTAGGGTCCTTCCCATGGTGACTCGAATTTATTCGGTCGCTTTTGCTTGAGTCGCAAGACGAGGTCTCCTTCGACGAAGGATCTTGGGCGCAGCCGGCCGCTGTATGGTAGTTCGGAGACTCTTTGGTACACGCTGATCGAGCTGCTGCTATATCCGATGCTTCGTCGAGTGTGTCGGCGTCTTCAAGTGCAATCGTGGATTCGGCTTATTTGTGACGACCAGCGAACTGGTGGCGTACTTCGGCTGGTAGCACGGCCTCGGCTCCGTGTACCATGAAGAACGGTGTATAGCCGGTGGAGCTGTTTGGCGTAGTCCGTAAGCTCCACAGGACGGGTGGTAGCTCTTTCGTCTAGTTTCCAGCTTTTTGTTCGAGTGAGCTCATGAGGCGCTTCTTGATGCCGGCTCCGATGAGGCCGTTGGCCTTTTCCACTTGCCCGTTCGTTTGCGGGTGTGCCACCGAGGCATAAGTGATGTTGATCCCAAGGCCTTCGCAGAAGTCCTGGAATTCTTCGGAGATGAAGTTCGATCCGTTGTCGGTGATGATGCTGTGTGGTACGCCAAACCTGTAGACAATGGACTCGAAGAACTTGACGGCAGTTTTGCCTTTCTGGTTGGTGACCGGCATGGCCTCGATCCACTTGGTGAATTTGTCGACTGCAACCAGGAGGAAGACGTGTCCCCCTTTCGAGGATTTCGGCAGTTTGCCGATCATGTCGAGGCCCCATTGAGCGAAAGGCCAAGCTATAGGTATGGGTCTGAGCTCGGACCCAGGTGCGTGCGGTTTGTCGGCGAACCGTTGGCATCCGTTGCATCTTCGGACGATGTCGCTGCGTCGCTCATGGCGTTGGCGATAGAATCCTGCTCGTAGAGCTTTAGCGACAAGGGAGCGGCTGCCTGCGTGGTGGCCGCAGATGCCTTCATGGATGTCTTGGAGTCTGGCCTTGCCGTCGTCGATGGTGACGCACCGTTGAAGTACACCCGTGATACTGCGCTTGTACAACTCGCCGTTGATGATGGTGAAGGCTTTTGACCGGCGAGATATGCACCGGGCGTCTGTTGGGCTGTCAGGCAATTCTCCGGTTATCAAGAACTGGAGGTATGGTCGCGTCCAAGCTTCTTCGACTGCCATGACCTGCATTAGGTTGACCATGGCTACCTCTGTGTCTAGCTTTTCGGGTCCTTCATGTCCTTCGGGTAGCGTAGCTCCCGAGTGTTCTTCTTCTTCGGGTGATCCCTTGGGGAACTTTTGCTTGATGGATGGTATGCAGATCTGTTCGAGGAACACTCCTGGTGGCACTTTTGCGCAAGTGAAGCCGATGTTGGCGAGTCTATCGGCTTCCTCGTTGCTCTCCCTTCCAACCTGCCGAAGTTTGCAGCCGTCGAATTCGCCTTCGAGTGCGTTGTAGAGCGCGCGGTATGCGATCATGTTTTCGGCGTGTGCGTCGCACTCATTCATTGTCTGCTGGACGACGAGGTTGGAGTCACCGTAGATGACGGTAGCGTTCGCCGCATATTTTGCCATCCTCATGCCATGGATGAGGGCTTCAGTCGGCCTCGTTGTTGGAGGCTCTGAATTTCATCCGAAGAACGTACTTCATCTTGTCGCCTTGCGAGGTCGATATGACCCCTGCCCACTCGGCTTCACGCTTGGAGCCGTCGAAGTGCATTGTCCATGACTGCGACATGTCTGGGGTGTCTGGCAGCTGTAGCTCCATCCAATGTACCAGAAAGTCCGGAAGGACTTGAGATTTAATTGCGTGTCGCTTCGTGAGCGATGTCCAAGGGTGACGATTCGATGCCCCACAGGGCTACCCGTCTGTGGCCTCTGGATTATTCAGGATCTTTGTTAGGGGTGCCTCGTTGACCACCATCACTTGGTGCTCCTGGAAGTAATGGCTCACCGTCGAGCCGTCATGAACACGCCAGTAGGCTAACCAGTAGTGAGGTACCTCTGCTTTGTTGGTGTTAGTACCTACTGAGGTAGTAAATTGGCGCTGGACCCGTGGGTCTTGCCTTCTTTTGGGTCGTTCGACCACGCAGTGTGTCTTGACCACCTGGTGTGTGGCTGCTATGTACAGCGGCAGGGGCTCGCGCTCCTTTGGCGTGACCAAAACGGGCGAGGTGGAGAGGAGCCGTTTGAGGCTTTCGAATGCGTCGTTGGCTTCTGGTGTCCACTCGAACTTGTCTGCCTTGCGCAGCAGCTGGTAGAATGGTAGGGCCTTCTCGCCCATGCGGCTGATGAACACCTTAGTCTGCTACTCGTCCTGCGAGCTGCTGGACGCCCTTGAGGTTTTTCGGCTTCTCCATCGTCATGATGGCTCTGATTTTCTTCGGGTTCGCCTCGATCCCTCGTTGAGAGATGAAGTACCCGAGCAGCTGACCTGATGGGACGCCGAAGGCACACTTTTCGGGATTGAGCTTGATCCTGTAGCGATCAAGGTTTTCGAACGTCTCGCGGAGATCGTCGATAAGTGTCCTTGCCTCCTTAGTTTTTATTACTATGTCGTCGACATAGACTTGGACATTGCGACCGATCTGGTCCTTGAGGCAGGCCTGCATGCATCGCTGCTACGTGGCACCTGCGTTCTTTAGCCCGAACGACATTGTGTTGTAACAGAAAACTCCGAACGGTGTGATAAACGCCGTTTTCTCCTGATCTTCGACCTTGAGCCGAATCTGGTTATAGCCTGAGTAGGCGTCGAGGAAGGAGAGCTTCTCGCAACCTGCGGTTGAATCGATGATCTGGTCGATCCGTGGAAGAGGGAAATAGTCCTTTGGGCAATGCTTATTTAGTGGCGTGAAGTCCACGCACATCCGCAGGATGTCCGTGTCCTTCTACGGGACCATCACCGTGTTTGCAAGCCACTCGCTTTCTTTGATTTCCCTGATGAAGTCTGCAGCGAGTAGTATATTGATTTCCTTGCCGATAGCTTCGGCTCGTGGCTCCGACAGTCTTCAGATGGACTGCTTAACTGGCTTGGTGTCTGGAAAGACATTGAGTGCGTGCTCGGCGAATTCCCCGGGAACTCCTGGCATGTCCGCAGGACACCAGGCAAAGATTTCCCAGCGCTCACGGAGGAATTCGACGAGCGCGCCTTCCTATGCGGTACTGAGGTCATTGGCGATCAAGGCCGTCTTGGAGGCATCCGTCGGATGGACCTGTACTTTCTTGGTGTTAACGGTGGAGTCGAAGGACATGTCAGGTGCGTTCTGCCTTGTGACTGGGGGTACCCCATTGTCTGTTACTTCACGGAGCCTTACAAGCTCGTCTTGCATGCCGAAAGACTGGGAGATTTTGTTGAAATCCCTGTCACATTGGTCCGATCGGGTGAAGCTCCCGTGTACTGTGATGACGCCCCTTGGTCCTGGCATCTTGAGTAGTAGGTATGCGTAGTGCGGGACGGCCAGGAACCTTGCGAATGCTACACGCCCCAGGATGGCGTGGTATTGCGACGGCCAGTCCACCACTTCGAATTCTAGGCGCTCCTGGCGGAAGTTATCTGGCTTCCCGAAGATAACGTCGAGCCCTATTTTGCCCAGGGGGAATATGCCCTTTCCTGGGACAATGTCGTGGAACGTTGTGTCTGATTGTTTCAGGCTGCATTGCGGGATCCGCATAGCTGCTAGAGTGCTTGCGAACATTAGATTTATGCCGCTGCCGCCGTCCATGAAGACGCGGCTCATCTCGAAGCCTCCGATCTGCGCCTCCAGCACCAGGGTAGCATGGCCTGGGCGAGGGATCTGGCAAGGGTGATCCGCGCGAGTGAATGTGATGCAGGACTCCGATCCACTGAGATACTCAGGGATTGCAGGCGGAGTTGCCACGGCCAAGTTGATTTGTCGGGTGATTTTCTTCTGCACCCTGTTAGTGGGGCATCCCTTCTGGATCATATTTAGTGCTCCCTTTGGTGGGGGGTATCCGACCCCGGCGTTGTTTTGCGCTGGTGCGACTGGTTGGTTTGGGCCTCCAATAGGTGGCGGTGGAGGAGCTCCGTGTGCTATTTCTCCCGGCGCGGGTGCGTTTCCGAACGCAGGGGTTGGTGCTTGTTGCCTCATCTACACCATACTTTCGCTGAGTTTCTGGAACTCGCGGCAGTCCTTGAGCATGTGACTGGCTTTCTTTTTGCCATCTTGTTTGTCGATGTAGAAGTGGATGGTGCATGGACCCGAAAGTTTATCGAATGCTGAGGGTCCGTTGTCGCGGTCGCGGCGTTGCCACGACTGTGCTGGTCGTCCGCTGTCGCGGAAATTTCCTCCGTGGTATCCTCCGCTGTTGCGGCTGTTGTCGTTACGGCGGTCGGCATAGCCAGCCGCGACCATGTCGGGTCCGTCGCGGTCTTCGTAGACACGCGATCTCCTCTTGCTGCGGCGTTCTCGCCTTCGGCCGTAGTCGTCCTCTTCATCTGATTGCGCCCGCTGGATGCAATCTTCGCCGTCTGCCCAACTGTTGGCAATTTCCATGAGGTGGTCGAGTGTCTTAGGCTTGACACGCCCAAGTTCCTCCTTGAAATCTTGGCGTTTGACGCCGTCTCTGAAGGCGTCGATGGCCCTCTCCTCGGAGATATGTGATGCGGAGTTCTTGGTGGTAGACCAGCGTAATATGTACGAGCGAATAGATTCCCCCGTTCTCTGAGTGCAGGCTCGCAACTCTTCGATTGAGGCGGGCCTCTTGCTGGTGCCCTTGAAATTTTGGATGAAGCGGTAAGCTAGCTCCTCCCAACTTCGGATGGATCCTGATGATAGGCTGCTGAGCCAGACCCGTGCCGCGCCTGTCAGCTGTAGCTGAAGGCATTGCATGGCGGTTTCTTTGTTACCGCCATGCAGCTTGACGGATGACAGGTGATCGCTGAGCCAAGATTTTGGATCTTGCGTGCCGTTGAACTTCGGAGTATCCGAAGGAAGCTTGAAATTGTCGATTTTGCGCTGTGTAAGCGCGTCTCTGGCGTCGTAGTCGCGTTTATGGCGATGCGAGCTCTTCTTACTTCGAGGAAGGTTGTGCTCCTCCTCCTCTTCGGATGAAGGGGTGGGGCTCCGGTCGCGCCTGACCGGAGCTTTCTTCTTCGGCTCCGCAGGAGCGTCTTCGTGGAGCGCAGCTCCGACGAGTCCGAGTTTGGTGAGTGCGGACTTATGCATGGCTCTTTTCGGGTCCCCTTCCGGAGGTTGGTGGGCCGCGAGATACGCAGTGGCTGCCATGATCGCAGCTTGCGGTGTCTTCGGGATGATGTTGCCGTTGGCATCCATATCCATGAACGATGTGTGGAGAGTTCGGGTCACATCACGGCGTTCCTTGGGATCCATGTTCTCCACCCGCGAGCGGTGCTTGTTTCCCTGGTTTCCGTTCGTGCTAGAGCCGGGTGCCATGGCGGAGAGCGCAGCTCGTCGCGCGCTAGACTCGGAGGCTGCTTGCTTGCGTTTGTCGAGCGTCTCCTGCATCTTGACTTGCTTCTTGTGCTCCTCGATGAGGAGGTAGTGGTACGCCATCAGTAGGTCACGTGGGGAGTCCACGGGTAGGACTATGTCGCCTGCAATGGCACGGCGTGCTTGGACCCATCCTTCTTTGCTAAGTTGGATGACGTGGCCGTTGTTTTCCCCTTCGGGTGGGTGGGGACTCTCTTCTTCTATTCCCGCCGTTTCCGCCGTTTCTATCCTGCGGGTTCGGGTTTGTGTTGGGCGGCGGGTTAGGCGTTTGTTGATCCTGGATGACTGCGGTGCATTGGTAACGCTCGTAGATCGGTTCGCTGCTGCCGCAGCTTTCAGATCCGGAACCGTAGGTCCCTTCATCCGAAGGCGGATCGCACAGATCGGAGTTGCAGCTGCTGCTGTTGTAGAACTCATCTGTCGATGGTGATGTGCGTAGCACGGGCTGTGGAGCCCACGAAGCGGGCCTGATTGATGGCACGGGCACCCGCTCAGGAAGGCGGAGTGTGCCAGTTTTCCCACCTGGAAGCAGAAGCTTCCGAACAAAATTTCGAGTCTGTCGCCTATGGGCTCGAAATCCTTCATGGTGGCCGGCGAGTGGGCGGTGAAGTCGAAAGCGCCGAAGAGGAGGTGATTCTCCATCGCCGCGGAGTTGTAGATCGATCGGGTTGGGACCGTCACGATCGCACAATCAGCAGCCCCGATTCCCACAGACGGCGCCAATTGACGAGGTTTAATCTCGTCAATGCCCATTGTTATGGACTTGGGTTTTGGAGAAGATGGGGATCTTTGGAGATCGTTAGCACGGTTAACGGACAAGCAACGGGGACACGAGATTTACCGTGTTCGAGCCCGGAGAAAACCCTACTCACGCTTGCGCTCTTGATTCTGGCGGAACCGAAGGTTCTGAGGTCGCAGATTCGATCTGGCGTGGAGGTGTATCGAAAGTATGAGTCGAGAGATCTAGGGCGTGCCCTCCTGGCCTTTATATAGACTTAGGCAGGTCGAGCATAGTCCTAGTCGATTCTGAGTTCTAGGGTTTTAGCCCTTTGAATTTCCTATCTATGCTAGTCTTGTTCTCCAAGGATCCGAAGGCGTCATGGGCCTTGGCCACCCGAAAGTCTTCATGGGCCAGCGTATATCTGCTGTGGGCCTTCCTTGGGCTGGACCAGGTATGCTGAAGTCACGTACCCGTAGGGTATAACCATGTCATACGGGCCTTGCATATCGCCCAAAATTATGCGCAATAGCTCATGAAAACGACAATAAAAGATAAAAACGACGAGTTTTTTTGTCATAACTCTTAAACATATGTGTGTAATGGTCGTTGTAAATCGTCCTGAAACACCAAAACAATGGGCAATAGCTCATAAAAATAGCGACATAACACGAAAACAACGAGTTTTTAATTATAAATCTTTTACATGTATCGGGTCTTACGAGCGTTGTAAATCTCCCTAGAACCCAAAATTGTGGACAATAACTCATGAAAACGGACATAAAACACGAAAACAATGAGTTTTGTCATAACTCTCAAATATGTATCAGGTCTTACAGACCGTACAAACCCCTCTGAACCCCAAAACTATAGGCAATAACTCATGAAAACAACCCTAATCACAAAACAACGAGTTTCTGGTCATGCCCTCAAACATGTATCGGGTCTAATGGTCGTTGTAAATTGTCCTGGAAGTCTAAAACTAGTTGCAATATCTCATAAAACGACCATAAAACACAAAAACAACGAGTTTTTGGTCATAACTCTCAAACATGTATCAGGTGTAACAGATGTTGTAAATCTCTCTGTAACACCAAGAATGTAGGCAATAGCTCATGCTGACGGTCATAAAACTCGAAAACGACGAGTTTTAGTCATAACTCTTAAACATGTATGTCTTACGAGCCATGCAAATCGTCCCGAATGACCAAAACTATGAAAAATAGCTCATGAAAATGGCCATAAAAACGTGAGAACGACGAGTTTTTTGTTATAACTCTCAAACGTGTATCGGATCTTATAGGCCATTGATGGCTGTGAAATATAGCCATCCACGTCCATATTTAAACTAGATATTATTCATATTTTTGATGAAATATCTCTCTAAATGCTGCCACTAATGCCTAATGATCAAAGGGTATGCAATCATGTCTTTCGATTTTTTCCCTGCGCAGGGAATGACGTTTGATGATGGGAATCACAACATTAAAGTCAAAGATACGAGATTTTCAACAACCCAAAAAAACCAGGGGTCGTGAAGAGGAGGCAGAAGCTTTAACGACCAACTATACTGCGGGAATAAAATTCCGGACGTATAGTTTCCACCGACACCGCTAGGTCAAACAGAACAACTTTCATAAAGGGACCCCTATATAAAGAGGCCTCGGGCGACGAGAAAACGAGCCCCCAACTACACCAAGCTATCAGAAACCACAACACCGGAGGGATAAATCTAGATCTAATCTCCAAACCCTTCTCCTCCACGATAGCCATATTCCACCACTTGTAATAGTAGATCTCATCTCTAGTTGGCGACATTGTAAGACTATTACTATCAATCTCATGATTTCCATTACAATGTTTATGATTGTTGATTTCATCTCTATGTATGAGCAATCCTCCTTGGGCTAAGGGCTTCGACCTAGCCATGTAGTTTGTGCATGTTATTTATCATAGATGGGATCATGTGTTAGTTTGTATGACATGATGATTACTGTATCCTCTATTGCCTCAATCTAAGGACTTATCAGGTATCCAAGACCCCAAGGATTGATCCAGGTATAAGGAGTGTGAGTAATGACTAATCTACAGGATGGAAACCCCAGTGACAGAAAGGGTAGTACTGCTATATGTGAGGGATTTACTTGGGATTAACGGGGACATCACTATGCATATTATTAGTTCACTTCTTCTATGGACGAGATTAGTAGGTTATTGCTATAAGTGGTTGCAGAGGCAATAACAATTATGGATGAACTGTCCACATATAATTATCTTGCTCTAACAATTACATACATACTTTATTATTATCTTTTATTTCTATCAGATGTTTTGCACAGCTACATGTGAAACCGAAAGCCCCAGGCCCTCTCTCTCCATCATCGACAATAACAAAAGATCGCAAACTCTTGGTCCGGTAAAACACAAAAAGATTTCTAAAACTCTCGAAGGTCTGTTAAAGTAACTTTTCTATGCTTTCCGCTTCTCGAGGATTCGATAACCTAGGTCTACTAGGGAAAAAGAGTTATACTACATCCGTGACCCTTTTTATAGTGTCGTTGTCGGGGAAGCAATAGCTATCCTGGTAAGGTTATTAGGAACCTTGATAGTTTTAATTCTTGTTTTTAATTTTGTTAGTTTGCTTTCAGTCTTTATTTGAAAAATCAAAAAAATTAGTTAGTCTTTAATTTTGTGGCCCTTTGCTGTTTGTTCAACTATTTCTGCTCGGACTATTGTAGAGTAAGATCCTAATGTCTTTTTTCTTTCTTTCTCTTGATGACTTGGTGCTATGCGGCTTTATTTATAAAGCGGGGCAAAAACCTAATTCGAAGAAGAAGACTTGGTGCTATACAATTACCGTGACTATTATGCTCTTGTGTGTTTTTCTGATAGTTACGGTTTTGTGTGATATTTACCCTAGATGAGCATTGACACACTGAATTGATACCAGTAGAACGGGACCGGTCATGAGATTTCTAGGTCCTGGGGCGAAACCAAAATTTGGGACCCCTATTGTAATATCATAAATATCCACACTAACTTGTTCCTCATCAACACTAGCGGATTCTTTAGTAGATAGAATTAATACATGATCATGATCACTACATTGGTATCATTTGTGTTTATGTCAACATTGGCTTGTGTAGATCCACATTACTTTGTCCCCCCATAAGAACTAAGGTCAACACATATGGATTCCTTAAGGTGTTCGTTTTACTCTTCAAAGTAACAAAATGAAGACGTCGCCGACCGTTTCCTGTTTACAACAACATCCCCTTCTCCGTCGGCCACTACTGAAAAGGAAGGCTGCTCCGGTGGAAGGAGGCGCCGCCGCCGCCATCATCTTGGCTTCCCGCCGGCACGCGAAGGAATAATTCAACGATGAGGACAAAGTGAGGCATTGCGGCCACTAATTCTCCCCATTGCCGGTGATGAACTTGCAGTGATGTTCTGCTATCCTTTCCCCCTCGTGGATCTATTAATTCTGGTCAAAGCTTTCTTCTTGATATGAGATCTTGATGAAGAATCTTATTCTGGTAATTTTTGTTATAGTTTTGGATATGCATAATTAATTATCTCAGATTTCCAATGATTTTGTTCATGTTTTTGACGCATCCAACGAGTTTCAGTCTGAAAAACTACCCTGAAATTTAACGTTTCTTAAGTGGTTAGTAAATTATCGTAGTAGTATGTTTAGAAAGGTTTGTTTTCCATTCTCCCAAACGTGGCCTAACTAATCAGAATTAAAATAAGGGTATCCAATCATCATAAACACTTTATGATTTTCACAAAGAATTGGGACGGACATTCTCATACCTTTCTACGGTTCTTTGAAGGGTTGGAGGAGTGGAAGTCTTGGGAAACGACAAAATGGAAGGAGCAGCCGTCAGGCGAGATGAGATGTTAGAGACGACGGGCGACGGTGATTTGCTAGGATCAGGTGGAGAGAAGTTACCATGGCCGCTGGAACCTTTACGGTTGGTAGCATCTATGTGCGTCCATGAAAATGAGAAGTGCCAAATTAGTAAACTCATGCACATTTTTTGCTGTGATTTACAGTGGGCTGTATATAGAGTACACACCTGAACAGGGCCTCTATTTTTCCTGGGCCGGGGCGGCTGCCCCTCCAGACCCTCCCTAGGGCCGGCCCTCAGTAGAATGAATGTGAAAACGCAAGCACGTGACTTGGGCCTTCTGGTCCACTATCCCCCTTCTAATTAATCCCGGATTCACCATAAAAAATCTTGGTCCCCTAAAAAAACATAAAAAAATCCTGGAAACAAAACAAAAAATTGTCGCTCCGCCCCTCCGAAACATGTCCGTCGCCTACGGCGGAGAAGAAAGAGGACCGTTCAGGCTACGATTCGCTCGTGCCAGGAAGCTGCGGCGGAGCGCAGGACGCCCAACCCTAGCCATCGGCCGCCGTCGCCAATCTCAGCAACCAGGTTGTGGTGTCCCGATCTGTGATGGGATCGTACAGCACGAATTTTCAGCAAGCACAAGGGGGTGAGAAAAGCAGATGAGGGATGAGAGGACGAACAGAGAGGTTGGGATAGCAGACGAAGTTTGGATTAAGAGGTTTCAGATATCTGTTACAGCATACCCGACAAAGACCATCGAGGGTCCCTATTTATCGAGACACACACACACACACACACACACACACACACACCTTACAGCTGGGCCCGTGGGTCCACAGCACCGACTCACGGATGGATTACATCACCGTATACGGTGATCTTGCTGTCACCAACCACATCAGGGTGGGTGCGTGACATTGCCCCCTTCTCGAGCATGATCGCCCTCCCAAAGAGTCGCAGAAGGAAAACAAGCCTTCAACTGATGATAATCTTCCCACGTTGCCGCTTCAATTGGTAAATCCATCCACTTTATCATCACTTGAACGGCTGGAGCATTGCCATCCCTGACAAGCCGTCGGTCAAGAATCGACTCAGTTGTAGTAGCTGACGCCGCCAAATCATGTGTCGCTGGAAGATCACTGAAGACATGTGAATAATTGGCAGTGAATGGCTTAAATTGAGAAACGTGGAATACCGGATGTACCCGAGCTAATGCTGGTAGCCGTAATTTGTATGCCACTTCCCCAATGCGAGCCACCACTTCATATGGACCAAAATATTTGTAGGACAACTTGGCAAATGGTCGATTGACCATTGACTGCTGGGCATACAGTCGAAGTTTGAGTAACACTTTCTCACCCATAGAGAACTGTCGTTCTGTCCTATTTTTATCTGCTTTGGACTTCATCCTTTATTGGGCCTGAAGCAACTTAGCACGCAAGAAATTAGTCCGAATTTGATAGTCACGAGCTTCGCCCGCGACTGGAGACCCGCGAGCGATGAATAGAGCGAGGAGGAAATGGGCCGTGGACCAGATTTGATCTTCTTTAGTACGGATAGATATACTCTGGACCCTCTCGGTGGAATGTCATCCAATTAGCTTGCAAGCATGTGACTGGCTCACAAGGGATCACATATCACGGGAACGAGAAAAGAGTACTTATCAGTAACGAGGTTGAACTAGGTATGCAGAGATACCGACGATCATAACCTCGGATAAGTAAACTATCGTGAGACAAAGGGAAATTGGTATCGTATGTAAGTGGTTCATTCGATCGCAAAGTAATCGTAGAAATATGTGGGAGCCATATGAATTTCCAGATTCCTCTATTGGTTATTGATCGGAGAAGTGTCTCGATCATGTCCGCATAATTCACGAACCGTAGGGAGACACACTTAAGGATTCGACGTTGTTTGACTAGTTATGGAATGATGAGTAAGAGACCGAATGTTGTTCGGAGTCTCGGATGGGATCCGGGATATCACGAGGACATCCGGAATGGTCCGGAGAATAAGATTCATATAAGGAAAATCCTGTTTCGGGGTTGGAGAATGGTTCCGGTGTTTTCATCGGGAATGTTCTAGAAGGTTCCGAAATGTCCGGCACTCCGGAGGGGAAGGGTACATGAATATGTTATATCAAGTTGGTATGATTGCATCATGTACTAGGTGTCATCGCTGAACAAAATATAGGGTTTAATCAAATCCTAGTTTGAAAAAGTCAAACACCAATTTGAAAGTCAAACGGCTATTTTGGGAAGTGGAGAGGGAGGTGGAAACCGAGTTGGGGGAGGAGTTCCTCCCCTCCACCGCCGGCCCACCTTGAAGCCGAGTTGGGGAGGGACTCCCCTCCCCTTGGCCGCGCCTCCCACCTATAAAGGGAGGGGCAGGGCTACCCCTCCTAACACACAACACCTCCACCTCTAAACCCTAGCCGTTGGCGCCGCCACCTCCTGCTGCCGCCGCCGCCCTAAGGCAAACCGCCGCCGCCGCCTAGCAACCCTAGCCGCCGGACAAGCCTCCTCCTCGGCGTGTCTAAACCCTAGATCGTCGAGGGACTCTCTCATACTCCACCATACTCGCTCCGGCTTAAGGCGAAGCCCTGCGAGATCTCCCCTCTACTTAGGTACCACGCCGTTGTCACGGAATCATGAGGAGAGTGCTACAACCTCACGCTGCCCATGGAACAAGGAGAGGAAGGTCTTCGTCAGAAATGACCGAACGTGACCGATCTTAGGAGCGCCTTGCCGGAAGGATCGCTTCTGCGATCTTGAGATCGGGAAGAGTACGACTACATCACCCACGAGAATCCGCTCTCGTTAAACGCTTTGGAATCTTCGAGGGTGAGTTATTCCATCGACTCGTTGCTACAATCTAGTAGATAGATCTTGGCTTGTTTGTTTGTATGTGATAGGAAATTTTTGTTTTCCATGCTACGAAACCCTACACCACCACCATTATTAGATCCGACACAGCGATCCCCGCACCGCCGGCCGGTTTTCGGAGAACGGATCGAGCAGGCAATTAGGGTTAGAGAGCCGATATAGGTCTTCCAACGGAATACAATCGTCGGCACATCTTCCACCAGATCGCCCACTCCGCCGCCCTGGGGGAAAGAACAAGCCACACGGGGACGGGCGGCCGCCGCGCACCAGCACTCCGGACGGACCTCGCCGCCCTCCATGCTGCCTCGCGCTGCCGAGCCCTTCCCCACACCACCGCGTCCATTCGTTCCAGGGTTCGCCGCCTCCCAAGCTCCACCCTCACTCCCCCTGTGATGACCCGCCTCCGCGCGAGAGCCCGTCGGAGGCGCCTCCTGCCGACGCCTTGACGGCCGGCGCCGCCAGCTGCGGCCGCCATCACGCCGGCGGCCGGGAGAGGAGGTGGCGGCGCCCGCTTAGGGTTTTGGGCCTCGGGCCGCCGGGCGAGGCGAGATCAGGAGAGTCCCAGTCGGTCACAGATTTCAAACAGAGTATTTCTTACCCTAGCTAGCCTCCGCTCGTCTCGATTTCTATTTACTCTTGTCGATTCAAGTTTATCGCGTGTAATAAGAACCAAGCTAGAATCAAGAATTAAATAAGTCATGTTCTAGGAATACTCATGATCTATGATAATCCCATACGTCAGGGCACCCACCCCTGATAATTAACGTATTCCTGTTGTTATTATTAGATAGATGATGTGCAATAATAGAATTTTGGAATAGCTAATAATTTTGCACGAAGATAAAAGCTGTCCATATAAGAAAATTAGGGCAAAAGGGCCCCAAAGGGGAGCCCTGGTTCCATTTCATAGAAACGAAACCAGAATTTTGTTTCGAACAGTTTACAAGACGAAGTAACTAAGAGCAAGTCTAACATGCCCCGTAAACAGCCGGCACCCCGTAAATTTCCGGCGAGATACGGGGTGTCGGTGTTTTGGCCTGCCTAGCACGCCCCGTAAACAGGCCGGCCCGTATCGCTCGGATACGGGGCGGGGCAAATCAACCACCCGGCCCCGTATAAGTACAGGGTGAGGGTGCGAGTGAGGGTCCAACCCTAGCTCCGTCGCGCGCCGCCCAACTCCGGCGAGCAATTCGAGCCGCTCCGTTCACGAATCCACGCCGCCGCCGCCGCCATGAGCTGCCGCCAAGCCACATCTCTCCTCCCATCGCCGTCGAGGAGGCCGCCAGACAGGGTCGAGGCCTCCAAGCGAGGAGGCCGCCCGTCGAGGCCGCCCGGCAGGCCGCAGGGATAAGGAGGCGCTACGCCATTGCCGCCGTCGAGGAGATGAAGAAGGCGGAGGCCGCCGCCGTCATCGTCATCGACGATGACTAAGCGTCTTGCCGCCCGTAGCGACAACCTCGCCGACAAGGAGGTCTCCGGCGAGGTTCTTTTGTGCAGTTTTAGATTAGGGTTAGCTTAACAAGTCGCGATCTACCGCTAGATCGCGCAATTTTGCCTGTATCTATGATGAATCGAAGCCTATCTATGAACAATCTGCTTTTATCTCACGTGAAATTTAAATTTTAAATATACGGGGCTCGGATACGGGGTCTGCTAGACGGGCGATGAAATCAGTCGGGAATTTCAGAGCAAAATCGAGTACAGGGCCCTGTACTCGAGTTTTACGGGGCAGAAATTTAAGGAGCCTGTTAGACATGTTCTAACAGTTCAAGAGCCACCAGCGAGGAAAAAATCTTACAGAACATAGACTAGAACAAGAGGAAAAAACAGATGGAAGCCATCAAACTTGAAATCTTCCGCAAATTTCCCTGAGCTTCTCCTTTGTCTCTTCTGCAGGGAGTAGTCCCTGTGATTTCGACCACGCGCCGTGCCAAAATGGTGTGAGAGACGCGCGGGGCGGCGGGGGTGGGGGGGCATTGTCGATGCTTGGAGGCGTGAGGAGGCCAGGAGTGACCACAGTATGTAGAGATTCCACCAGCGAAGCCATAGAGATGGTCCCAGGCGTCATCTCCACTCGAGGGGCCTTGGAGCTCGGAGTAGAGCCATGATTTGTGTAGAGAACCGATCCATCTTTTCCAGCATATGTTTCTTGTATAGCAGTCTTTATTTCTTGACCGTTCTCAAGATGAGCCACCAAACCTGTTTAATACATAGCCAAGATTGGTTCTCAAATATAAAAGAATTCCTCGATTTCTAGATATTCCGAGTTAATAGTATAAAACCATCACTTTGAGAGCAAAATTTACTGATCGATACCATTTTACGGAAAGGATACAAAAAACCATCACAAAATTCGTTAGTTGTCTCAAAAAACACCAATTCGACACTAAACCCGAATTGACACCGCTTCTGACGTGTCAGGCCTACCTGCAGAGCTGACGTGACATCCGACAGACGGCTCCTGACACGGCCGTTAACGGAGCATGAGTCCCACGGTCCGTGATAGCATAAAATCACCACTTTGTTACTTAAATTTCAAAAAACCACCACATTTGAATAAAAATTTAAATGAAAAAACTTTTAATAATGCAAACTTTAGAAATTCATAACTTCAATTATATAATTCCAAATAATATAAATAATATGTCTAAATTTATTAGAAAAAATTAAGGAATCTATTTCTAACATCCATCCAGGCTCATCGATGAGGGTGTTCCATGTGAGCAATTGAACAGGCCCCCAAATAATTAGGGCCCCCAAATCACGATTAGTTTTTTTCCGAATAAATCACGATTAGTTAGTAGACTTATATATGTTGGATTAGATAGACACAGATCTCGTAGGTCCGTGTGACCAGGTTTAAACGGAGAGAGAAAAATAACCGCACCACTCGATTAGACGTACATCACGCAACATCAAGGTACCAGACGCAAATCACGCAACTCTACTTTGGATTTCTACCTCCACCCGTGAGAGGCCAGGATGGGAGATCTGATCTGGTCGGCCTGTTCGTCTTCGTCGCTCCGTCCGGCATCTAGCCTCAATGAGATGGAGCCCTAGATGCTCTAGAACGACGTCATGACAATTGACTTCATGCCCGTGTCGCTCACCTTACGTGAACGCGACAACGCCTCGACGACTAACAGCCAGAGCTTGCCTGCTCGCGGCAATAAACCGAATTAAATGTAAGATAAGGTGAATACCTTCTCCATGTCTCCATTGATTTATCGAAACAATTCAATCGACAACAATTAGCAATCCTAATCAATTTAGTTGTTCCATGACAAAAAATATATATTTAGCTTGCCTTTCTTCAAGTTATTAACTCGGCCTTTTATCGAACATAGCCGAATAAAAAGTTGCCTTCTTCTATTTTTGTTTACGAAAGATAGGAAGAATCATGAACTTACGTGCTACAGTTACTATTTTACCATTAATATTTGATACATTTTTAAATATTGTACGAAATAGCACATACTTAAGTAGTGAAGTTCTATAACTAAGTGAAAGTATAGTTTCACTCATTAATTTTACAAAAGAAAATTATGAAAAAAGCCCCATTTTACAATTTGTAGTGGGGCCCCAAATTTCTAGAGACGGGCCTGCATCCATCGTGCATGAATCACATATGTTTCTCTCGGGTATTACAAGAAAAAATAAAAAATAAAAAACAATCCTTGTGCGAGTGTTTATAGAGATCTTCGCTCGCTGCCAGTTAACGCTCATGCGTATGTGACAACACCAATCGTCAGCGTGCCTGCCACTATATCATATTAATCTTATCACAGACATACATGTACTATATGTATTTAGCATTTTAGCACCTTTTTTGAACAGAATATACTATCTAACACAGAGAGATGGATACATTTTTTACATGCATGGAGTTAGGGATAAGAAAAATAACTTGAGTAGCTAGCTCGTCAAACAAAATGAAATGAGCAAGTATCCAGGGGCAAACAAAGTCAAAAAGGACGGATGGGGGCACTCCTCCCTGTGCGTACTCCAAAATAGAACTTAGCTTTGATCGGAACAAAGTCGTGGTCATGCATCACATATGTACACGCATTTTTTATTTTTTTCTTGTAATACCCGAGACGAACAGATGTTAGTCATGCATGATGGATGTTAGAAATGGATTTCTTGATTTTTTCTAATAAATTTAGACATATTATATTATTTGGAATTATATAGTTGAAGTTATGAATTTCCAAAATTTGCATTACTAATAGAAAAAAAATCATATTTTACTTATTTGAAATAGTGAATAAAATTTATATTAAAAATATTCAAATATATCTTACAACTTTTCATATTAAAAGTTTTTTCATTTAAATTTTTATTCAAATGTGGTGGTTTTTCGAAATTTAAGTACAAAAGTGGTGGTTTTATGCTACCTTATCCATGGTGGACGGCGCTAGGCCCACGCGCCGTTAATGGCGGTAACGGACGTGTCGGGAGCCGTCAAAAGGGAGCCACGTCACCCTGCAGGTGGGCCCGACCCGTCAGAACTAGTGTCAATTCGGGTTTAGTGTCGAATTGGTGTTTTTTGAGACAACTAACGAATTTTGTGGTGATTTTTTGTATCCATTCTGTAAAGTGGTATCAATCAGTAAATTTTGCTCTTAAAGTGGTGGTTTTATGCTATTAACTCAGATATCCCAGATAATCAGAAAGCAGACAGTGTTCAGCACAGAATGCTTTTTATTCACAACCCAAAATTTGGCTATGGATTCAAAAAGGAGGCTAAAGAACTGTAGGGGTTCGTAGCATGGAAAACAAAAATTTTCTATCGCATACAAACAAACAAGCCAAGATCTATCTACTAGATTGTAGCAACGAGTCGATAGAGGAACTCACCCTCGAAGATTCCAAAACGGTTAACGAGAGCAGATTCTCGTGGGTGATGTAGTCGTACTCTTTCCGATCTCAAGATCGCGTAGACGATCCTTCCAGCGCCACGTTCCAGCAGCGCTCCCTTGATCGGTCACACGTTAAATTTTCGACGAAGACCTTCCTCTCCTTGTTCCAGCGCAGCGGAGGTTGTAGCACTCTCCTCGCGATTCCGGCAGACAACTGTGGCGTACCTAAGTAGAGGGAGATCCTGAGGCTTCGCCTTAAGCCGGTAGTATGGTGGAGCTTATGAGAGAGGCTATTAGTGGTCTAGTAATTAGACACACCAATTAGAAGGCTCTAAACCAATTAGAAGGCTCTAAACCTGGCTAAAGCAATTAGAAGCTCTAAACCAAACGGCTCTAAACGGAGATTAGAGGTGGAAACTTGTGTGTGCTAGGAGGGAGCCCTGCCCTCCTTATATAGGTGGGAGGGCGGCCAAGGGAGGAGAGTCCTCCCAAGTCGGCTTGGTGGGCGCCGGCCAAGGGAGGAACCCTCCTCCAATTCGGCCTCCACCAATCCTCCTCTCTTCCCACTTCCCAAAATTGCCGTTTGACTTTCAAACTAGCCGTTTGACTTTTCAATTTAGGATTTAAATAAACCCTTTATTTTGGACAGCAAGAACACCTAGTACATGATGCAATCATTCCATCTTATAATGACACATTCATGTACCCTTCCCCCCTCCGAGTGCGGACATTCCGGGACCTTCTAGAATGTTCCCGATGAAAACACCTAACCATTCCCCAACTCGAAATGGGACTTTCCTTATATGAATCTTATTCTCCGGACCATTCCGGATCTCCTCGTGATATCCCGGATCCCATCCGAGACTCCGAACAACATTCGGTCTCTTTCTCATAATACCATAACTACTCAAACAACGTCGAATACTTAAGTGTGTCTCCCTACGGTTCGTGAATTATGCGGACATGATCGAGACACTTCTCCGATCAATAACCAATAGAGGAATCTGGAAATTCATATGGCTACCACATATTTCTCGATTACTTTGCGTCGAATGAACCACTTACATACGATACCAATTTCCCTTTGTCTCACGATATGTTACTTATCCGAGGTTATGATCGTCGGTATCTCGCATACCTAGTTCAACCTCGCATCGATAAGTACTCTTTTCTCGTTCCGTGATATGTGATCCCTTGTGAGTCACATGCTTGCAAGCTAATTGGATGACATTTCACCGAGAGGGCCCAGTATATCTATCCGTCATGTGGATGGACAAATCCCACTCTTGATCCATGTGTTTCAACCAATACTTTCCAAACACTCAATGCCACCTTTATAGCCACCCTGTTACGGTGTGGTGTTTGATGACATCAAAGCATCCATCCGGTAAAGGTGATATGCATGATCTCACGGTCGAAGGAATTAGGTTACTATGTATCAGAAAGCATATAGCAATTGAACTATTGAAATGACTTGATCTTTATGCTACGCTTATCTATAGGAGTATGTCCATCACATCATTCTCCTAATGATATGACCCTGTTGTTAATAACATCTCTATGTTCATGATCAGAAACAATGATCATATATTAACCAACAAGCTAGTTTAACAAGAGGCTTTACTAGGGACTCTTATTTTAGTTTACAAATCACACAAGTATTAATGTTTCCGGTTAATACAATTATAGCATGGTATGTAAACATTTATCATAAGTATGAAGATATGATAATAACCACTTTATTATTGCCTCTTGGGCATATCTCCAGTCTCCCACTTGCACTAGAGTCAATAATCTAGTTTCAAACCTTTGTGTTTTCAACACCTATGGCTTTCGGTGTTGTATGTACACGATTGCTAGTGGTTAATCGATCTCCGGATCGACACTTCCAGTCCGTGTGTAATTGCATGTCTTTGTCTCTCGCATCACTCATTCTCTAATGAGATGGCTTTGTATGATTTGGTCTTTCGGTGTGACCTTTAGTTCTTTGGGGTTAAAACATGTTGATAATATTGTCGCACAATATATCTTCATAGTATTATCCCTTGTGAACTACACCTAGTTTGATAACAAACTACTTGACACAAATGCCCTCTTTTTGCTATAATAGCAGTCATATACTTAGCCTTTTGTTGAAGTATCTGTCACAATGTCTTAACTTTGGAACTCATCCAAATCCATTATGGAACTCACTTTCCATTATATTGTGCCACCCTTAGTTTAGATTGAGATAAACTTAATTTGTACTTTGTGACAAAACTAGTATCAATGTAGTACTTTTACAATGAACTAACCATCTATTTGTCACTTCTACAAATAATATACTCTTAGTTCTTCCAAAAGATCATAAGAATATCCTTACTATCGTCCAATGATCATCTTATGAATCATTCTGGTATATGCTCATAATATTTATAGCATAGGACATATCTGGATTTGTACATATCACAAAGATGATTGATATAAATACTCTTTGTGATTTCATACATCAAGTATCAATCTATACTTGAATCTTTGTTTCACTTACCAAGTGCCAATACACTTGAATATATCATCAACATTGAACTCTTTCAATCCTTTCTGTGCAACAAGAACCTTTCTTGTAGTTTCTATATTGAATTCATTCAATATCTCGTCTATGTACTTCTGGCACCACCATATTAGCGTCTATTGATGCCAAATATTTGGGTTTTGCCTAAGTCTTTCATCGGGATGAAATTCTTAATATGTGTTAATAAAAGATACATTATTTCCAATCAACAATATGTCTTCCACACAATGTATTAGAAACATGTCTTAGCGCTCCCACTTAATTTCTTGCAAATGCAAGCATCTTCATTGTCTCCGATGAAATTAAACTCTTTTAACAGTTTCATCATAGTGAAGATTCCAACTCCGCTATGCTTACTTCAACCATTGAAGTTTGCATATGCTTTTAGCATCTTTTGAATTAACAAAACCCTATGGACCGTGTTATGCACATGTCCTAGGTAACGATTCTATTAGAAGAACTTGTTTTGTTTAAACTACCATATAACAAAATTATATGTAGTGATTGCTACATTAATCCGTCTAGACTAAATATCGCTATGAAAGATCAAATCTTGGCATAGTCAACCTTTGAACATTGTTGTGAACTCTTTCCCAACATGTCGATAATTTCATAGATGTGAAACATCCATGTCTATTTCTTTATAGATCCAAACACAACTGCAAGGTCTTACACCTTTCTCGAGGGTCCTTCAAGTTCAAAACTTGATTTCTCGTGTATGGAACTATCACGGATTTTTATGGCTTCAAGCCATTTGACGGAGTCAGGGCCCATCATTGCTTCTTTGCATGTAGTCCGTTCATTATTCTCAAATAATGATCCAACCCTCAAATCTTGGTATTTGATTGTTTACTCGACCTACTTGGTTCAATAGAAACTTTGACCTTCGTAACCACAACCTTTGAGGCACGTGAGCCATGAGCATTGTTGCTGCCTCCGGAACACTTTTCGGTGCTGCGCAACTCTGCACATATAGCTAAGGTTCCTTTAACCTTATCAAAGTTCTATTGTCCTCCCACTTAACTTTTCACGAAAAATTCCTTCTCAAAGAAACTTGACGTTCTAAGCGACAAACACTTTTGTCTTCGGTGTTTATGGAGGAATACTTAACAATAATACAAAGACAGTTTTATCCGACTTTGGTTGCAAACATCTTTCTTATGCATAGCATACCATTGTTTAAGAAAGGACTACTTGGGTTTTATCCCAAACCATAACTTTATATGGTGTCATTTCAGCGGATTATGATGGAGCTCTTTTCAGTGGAAAACGGTAGTCTCTAAAGCTTTTAATCTTTAAAATATAATGGCAGTTTTATGAATTTCACCTTTGATCTTACCATGTCAAACAAGGTTTTAATTACATATCTCGAACGCTCCATACTCTTATGGTGTTTCGGGAAATGCAAATCCATAGAACGATTCCTTAAATCTTAGGTATTATGCTAAACTTGTAACTCAAATATCTTCCTTTATGATCTTTATCATAAACTATTTATATTCTCATTACAATGATTTTGCACTTCATCTTGAAAGACTTTGAACTTTTCCAAATGTTTCATACTTCATCCTTATTAAGTAAATATTCATATATTCACTCAAATTTTCGGAGAAAGCATATGAAGTTGAAATCCATCGCTCTTGACTACACATAATGGAGTTCGTACAACAATATGCACAAGTTCCAATAAGCTAGTCATTCATTCCCTTTTGGCCTATGAACGAAGTTTTAATTATCTCTAGGAAAGTTACACACGCGTCATTTGATCAAAATAAAAAGACTCCAAAATTCCACCCACATGGAGTTTCTTCATGTTTTCTTTCCAATATAATTTAAACGGCGATGTCACTTCCTAAGTGATCTTTCAATCAATTTGTCTTTCGACAATTTTAGCACTAGTTTTATGGATGTGATTTCTCCAACGAGATTTGTGAATCATCCATCTTTTATGGATTACGGCAATTATTTGAACAACTCTTTTGTTCTCATAATACCTGATAAAACAAATCTTGAAGGCAAGCGTTGATGTTTAACGAGCAACAAAATAACCCTTTATTTGTTCTCGATGAACATCATCACCTATTCTTTGCTAGTTACTTAGGCCATTGTAGTTCATGAATTGTGTTGTTTTTATGACGATTCACACCAACAAATTCAGTATCAAATACTTAAGAACCACATTGTTTAATAAGCAAAGAATATAGCCATAACACATATATCATCTATATACTTAAACTGAACAATTCTAGTCTTTCTTTTCTGCCATATACTTATGAGATTCTCTTTCAGTATTTCCTTTTTCATTTGAAAGAATCTATCAACATCAATAGTGGAGTCATACTTATGACACATAGTCCAAAGCGTGTATAGTTAAATACCAATGTCTTTGAACTTGCACTTTGAAGTAGATCACCATTATCAAATATTTGGTGTTCTTTCAAATTCCTTTCTTTAGTAATCTCTTGGTGTAGTAAACATTTTACCTACATCAAATATTCACCCTCATCATGGACTTATCCATGATCTAGCTACCTTTAGCTTGTAACGGTGAATCGCGAGTATAATGTTGCTCTCCAAAACCTTTTGGAAGATTAGGACAACTAGTGTCTCCAACCTTTTGCAAATTCTCATCAAATATGAGAACATGACTTTTGCCATATTATACTCTATCATGTTGTAACCAAAACTTCGTTTCAGATATCACAATATCTTCCACACATCATGGTTTCTGAAACAACTCTTTCAGATCCTAGATAACCTTGATATTCAGACAATCCTTTGAATATCAAGAATCATGGAGACAAACATGATACTCAAACACTAACACTTGGAATTGTCACTCTTGTTTTAATACTAATTATTAAACTTTATGGAGTAACCGGAACTTACTGAAAGTTTGCAATAGGACTTTTAAACTTTAGATTAACACTTCAAAACAATACGATACCAGTTAAAAAGTAACTAACCAGAATTCTATAGTTCTATCATCTCAATTAAAACTAAGCGCAAGGTGGTAAACGGATGCCAATGACTACAACAACTATGCAAATTCACTTTGATTTTAGTTTATGATAAATTGAGTTCTAATTAATAATTAAATTAATCTAGGTGAACTCCCACTCAAAACAACATCCCTCACATTGTTTTAGTGATCACATGAACCAAATCCACCACATCAAAACCGATCATCACGAGAGTTGATATAGTTTCAATGGCGAACAATCAACATGTTCATCATATCTACTATATGACTCATGCTCTACCTTCGATAATCCGTGTTCTTGAGGCCATGTCTGTACATGCTAGGCTCGTCAAGATCAAACCTTAGCTACCGCATAAGCAAATCTGGCTTGCTTACGTTGTATTCACCCGCGGAATCAAAGACACCCGATCATCACGTGGTGCTTCGAAGCAGCAAGCTTTGGCAACGGTGCATACTAAGGGTGAACACTTTAGAACTTGAAATTTATGTGCATGAGGGATCATCTTATAATGCTACCGTCGCCTACTAAGCAATACAAGATGCATAAAGGATTAACATCACAGGCAATTCATAATATGTGATATGATATGGCCTTTCTTCTTTGTGCTTTCGATCTCCATCTTCAAGCACGAACATGATCTCCATCATCACCGGCATAGCATCAAGGTCAATGACGCTTCTTCATGGTTGTCGTCCACCAGCTTCAACTATTACAACTACTTTGAATAGACACGCAGGTCTTAACAAAATTAAAGACAACCATATGGCTCCTGCCGGTTGCCAACTTACAATAAGGAACATTGCATACATCAAATATAATCACAATCATGGCCATATCACATCACTGCACACCCCTGCAAAACAAAGTTAGACGCCTCTACTTTCTTTGCATATTTTACGTGGTTTGGGGCTTTCAATAAGTGTCGTTCTAACTTACGAACAAGAACCACAACATTGATACTTGTATTGTTAATCGCCCGTTGTAAATTGGATCTTTACTATGCTAGGAGAAACAGGCACCCGCAAAGCCACTTATGCAATACAAGTTGCATGTCAAGCGTGGAGCAAGTCTCATGAACGATGTCATGTAAGGTTAGCCGGGCCTTCATCCCAACATACCGCAAGATGCAAAGTACACAAGAAGCAATCGACAATAAAAGCATCAACGCCCACAATGACCATTGTGTTCTACTCGTGCAACAGATCTACATATAGACACGGCTCTGATACCACTGTAGGGGTTCGTAGCATGGAAAACAAAAATTTTCTATCGCATACAAACAAACAAGCCAAGATCTATCTACTAGATTGTAGCAACGAGTCGATAGAGGAACTCACCCTCGAAGATTCCAAAGCGGTTAACGAGCGATTCTCGTGGGTGATGTAGTCGTACTCTTTCCGATCTCAAGATCGCGTGACGATCCTTCAGCGCCACGTTCAGCAGCGCTCCTTGATCGGTCACGTTCGGTATTTTCGGCGAAGACCTTCCTCTCCCTTGTTCCAAAGCGGCGGAGGTTGTAGCACTCTCCTCGCGATTCCGGCGCTGTGGCGTGGTACCGAAGTAGAGGGAGATCATGAGGCTTCGCCTTAAGCCGGTGCGAGTATGGTGGAGCTTATGAGAGAGGCTATTAGTGGTCTAGTAATTAGACACACCAATTAGAAGGCTCTAAACCAATTAGAAGGCTCTAAACCGCTGGCTAAAGCAATTAGAAGCTCTAAACCAAAACGGCTCTAAACCGGAGATTAGAGGTGGAAACTTGTGTGTGTAGGAGGGGAGGCCCTGCCCTCCTTATATAGGTGGGAGGGCCGGCCAAGGGAGGAGAGTCCTCCCCAAGTCGGCTTGGTGGGCGCCGCCAAGGGAGGAACCCTCCTCCAATTCGGCCTCCACCAATCCTCTCTTCCCACTTCCCAAAATTGCCGTTTGACTTTCAAACTAGCCGTTTGACTTTTCAATTTAGGATTTAAATAAACCCTTTATTTTGGACAGCAAGAACACCTAGTACATGATGCAATCATTCCATCTTATAATGACACATTCATGTACCCTTCCCCCCTCCGGAGTGCCGGACATTCCGGGACCTTCTAGAATGTTCCCGATGAAAACACCGGAACCATTCCCCAACTCCGAAATGGGACTTTCCTTATATGAATCTTATTCTCCGGACCATTCCGGATCTCCTCGTGATATCCCGGATCCCATCCGAGACTCCGAACAACATTCGGTCTCTTTCTCATAATACCATAACTACTCAAACAACGTCGAATCCTTAAGTGTGTCTCCCTACGGTTCGTGAATTATGCGGACATGATCGAGACACTTCTCCGATCAATAACCAATAGAGGAATCTGGAAATTCATATGGCTCCCACATATTTCTACGATTACTTTGCGATCGAATGAACCA
The DNA here is from genome assembly GCA_023614405.1 of Avena insularis. NCBI lineage: Eukaryota > Viridiplantae > Streptophyta > Magnoliopsida > Poales > Poaceae > Avena > Avena insularis. Next base: position 395,718,919 of record CM042687.1, on the reverse strand, counting down.
CTTACATACGATACCAATTTCCCTTTGTCTCACGATATGTTACTTATCCGAGGTTATGATCGTCGGTATCTCTGCATACCTAGTTCAACCTCGTTACTGATAAGTACTCTTTTCTCGTTCCCGTGATATGTGATCCCTTGTGAGCCAGTCACATGCTTGCAAGCTAATTGGATGACATTTCACCGAGAGGGCCCAGAGTATATCTATCCGTCATGTGGATGGACAAATCCCACTCTTGATCCATGTGTTTCAACCAATACTTTCCAAACACTCAATGCCACCTTTATAGCCACCCTGTTACGGTGTGGTGTTTGATGACATCAAAGCATCCATCCGGTAAAGGTGATATGCATGATCTCACGGTCGAAGGAATTAGGTTACTATGTATCAGAAAGCATATAGCAATTGAACTATTGAAATGACTTGATCTTTATGCTACGCTTATCTATAGGAGTATGTCCATCACATCATTCTCCTAATGATATGACCCTGTTGTTAATAACATCTCTATGTTCATGATCAGGAAACAATGATCATATATTAACCAACAAGCTAGTTTAACAAGAGGCTTTACTAGGGACTCTTATTTTAGTTTACAAATCACACAAGTATTAATGTTTCCGGTTAATACAATTATAGCATGGTATGTAAACATTTATCATAAGTATGAAGATATGATAATAACCACTTTATTATTGCCTCTTGGGCATATCTCCAACAAGAACAGCCAAAAAAGGTGAAGTAAATTTCCAAACTTATCTAGCTACCGCACACTCGAAGAAGAGATGCTTAACTGATTCATTTTCAAGAATTAAACATCTCATCTACCAGCATACTCATGATCTATGATAATCCCATACGGCAGGGAACCCACACCCACCCCTGATAATTAACGTATTCCTGTTGTTATTATTAGATAGATGATGTGCAATAATAGAATTTTGGAATAGCTAATAATTTTGCTTCGGGCGAAACCCCTGCCTTTAGGGGCTGGTGACGACGACGCCTAAGGACGCCATTTCCTCGGAGGGGCCACTGAGAAGTTTTGGCACTTCCCTCGCCTAGAGCCCCAAGTTTCGGATGAAAACCTTAGATTTGGCTTGCCAGACCGCGCAACGACAGTGTCCCTAACATCGTATCCTCCATGGAAGCGTATTCTTGGAGACTTGACTATGGTTTGGGCATTAGTTCTTCGTATGTTGGCCACATAGGAGGCGTCTTACGGTGTTGGCCTCTCGAGTGGTATCGTGGTGGCTTGTGCGACGAGGATCCTCCTCGGACGGCACGAGCAAACCTTCGGATGAGCGGTGGTGGGCTGGCCTCCGTGCTTGATGACGGTATGGTGAAGACTGCACACTTGCGCATGTTGAGGTTGCTAGGAGGTAGCCGTTGCGTCGACGGCGTACCCCGGATTTGGGCTGAGGCCAGAGCAGCAATGCTCCCTGATGAGCCTTTGTTGGCTCGCGGGATTCTGGCGGAACGCGTCTTGACTGTGGCTAGCAGTTTCTTGGTAACTTTGACATTGCACAACCACTACGACTTTTATCAGCGAGGGGAGCTTACTCTGTGGTGTCTTGGAGAAGTGCTCGACGGATTTTGGCCGCTTAGTCGTGTCTTGTTTTGAGTGTTGGTTATGTAAATATGGGTGTTTTGGCCTATTCTTAGGCTTGTAAATAAAACTTCTTTTTTATCAATGAATCGAAACACAAAGCTTTTTGCGTTTTCACAAAAAAAAACTCAACATATAAATTTGGGAGCATGTTGTCATGCCCTTATGATACGAAACGATTTTTGCGCTCGGCTATCAACGATTCGGCAGGCGATATGTGCTTGCTGTGATCTACCGGAGCATGGATCGATCTGCTGGGAAGATCAGGATTGGATCTTAATTCCTTCTCGATCAACCGAATAAAGTTCTGAAAACCATGGGCTTGTCCATAATGAGTTAAGCCATGACAAGCCGGCGCCACTGGTTGAGGCATCGAGAAGGTCCCTCTGGAGCTATGTGGATTCGCTTCTTATGATTAAGCAACATCCTTCTGCTGATACTATAACGATTAAGGCGATAATCTCATATTCGGGGAACCTGACAAAGAAGAAACAACAGGCTGATGGAACACAAAAGGAAAGGCTCAAGTGGCTGCCACCTGATAATAAAGTTCAGGTAAAAAAACAGTACACTGGTGGAAGTTATGTTCAAGATTCGAGTGTGGCTGGGGCTGTCTGCTGAGCACTTCCTGACTTTACCTTGCCTTTGGAGGCGGAGCTTGCTGCTATTTAGAAGGGTCCTGACCTTGTAGCAGAGTGACACCCGCTGCTGATCGTCCTGCAGAGTGACTGCCTGAAGGCAATCAAACATGATCAAGGCCAAGGGAACTGATATATGTTCATTGGTAGATATATCATGTGTAGCTCAAAGCCTAAATCGTCCCAACATTTACAGGAACTGCAACAGTCAGTCAGTCAGTCCGAAAGATAGATTCATCTCGTAGGAAAAGAGATGGATAATCCTGCAAACTGAACAAATATCTCACAAATCCATCACACAGACAGAGCAGAAGGACGCTGATGTTCAACAGCTACTCAAGAATTCACAGATAATACATCATACAAGTCATACATACAGAAACATGCCATGCTGCTGCCAGTCAACGTTGTACCACAACGCATACAGTTACATGTGTTGGAGTAACTGGTTAAGTTAAAGAATGCCTACGGCAGCCACCAACACTCCAACCGTCCGCAAATCTTCCCGCCATCGCCTCCACCCACGTCAGTTCTGCCCCGACCGTGTGGGCTAATGTCTTCCTCTTGTCTTTAATAACTATGTCCTGCTGACTGGGTTTTTTTCTTTTCTTTTCGGGATATAAAAAGGCATGGGAATTTGCTTATGCAAAACTGTAGACCAACAGATGTGCCCAGGCAAGAAAATGGTCGGTGCAGTGAAACGATCAAGCCAATCGGTCGGCAACAAGAACTTCCATATTTCCTACATTTGATATTTTATTTATTATACTTTTCGATTGTGTTTCAGAGTTTGGGTGTAATACAAGTCTATCCATGCCCAAAATACCATCTCATCTCTGTGCTAAGGGACTGCTTAAGTCCTGAACAGCAGCAGATACAAAAAACAGTGAAAAACTCGAGCCAAAATATCAGCAAATCAGGAAGTCGGTTAGTCTCAAAGATGACTGCAGAGTGCAGAGCATAAACCATAGTAGTTTTGGATCAGAGCAAAATAGACGCACAAAATGTCATAAACTGAACGGATATCTCACACAAAGAGAGCAAATGGCTGTAATGTTGGATAGATCCACAACAAACCATTCATAAATATTCAGGAAAGAGGCTAAAAACAGGCTCAGGTTGCAGTGGTTTAATTACACGACATGAAGCAGGCAACTTAGAGGTTTCGTATACTGGTGTAATGCTCTGAAATAAATCAATCAGCAAGTAAATTGGTCAGAGGATCTCAACTCGATTGAGGGCTGATACAATTGATAGTTTCCTTCCCTGTATTCATCAGGTATATCTATTGGTCTATGTTCTCTTGAATGTGCCATTGTCACCTTTGGCATATTTTCCTACAATATGATGTGATCCAAATTAATCTTGACAAAACTGAGAGCACGAGATTACTGGTAAGGACAGTCGATCATATCCAAGGGACAAAACAAAACAGAGTGCACCATCACAAAGCATAAAGAGAGGTAACTAGTAGGGACAAGTATGGCATTGATCTTGTGCTGTGGTGTCCAAGAGAACACAGCCAAAGCAATCCAGTTCATGAAATATATCTCGAAATAGGCTTTCGTCCCGCTTTATAGATAAAGCCAAACGGCCAAACCGATACAAGGTGACGAGGAATTCCTCTTACAGGCAGATCAAAAGATAAGCAACAAAGAACTAGGAAGCATCAAGCTTGCCACTAAAGACGCCGACGACTAAGGAGAGCAGAGCTCCACGACAACGCCCCCAAGGAGGTGACGACACAACAAGCGCCGCTGTCGTCGAGACCACAAAAGTCTAGGGTTTTCACCCGGAGCCCTAATGCGGAGAGGTAGCCACAATGATGCCCTCAAGAGGGTCACGACACCCGCAGACGTCGCCGTCGTTGGCGCCGAAGCGCAGGGATTTCTCCCGGAAAAACCTTCACCGCACCTGGTACCTCAGACGACAACCATCTCTGAACCGAGCTTCCACACGATCTGGGCACTGACCACGCCGAGACGCCGCCAACACCAGGAACCCCCGACGCCCACTCCTCGCCACCCTCATGGCCCTAGGAGACGGCCATCACCACCGCCACGTCGCCCGCCGCCGAGCCACCCGCGCAGTCCACCTTCCGGGGCCGCCACCCCAGCATCCGAGATCTCGCCCTCCGGTGCAGCACAAGCCACAACAACACTCCCCAAAAAGCGGGCAAGAAGAACCAAGACAGCTAGGCAACGCTCGAAAAACGGGGGTTCAACTAGCAGGGTGCACCCGCCGATTAAACTCACAGCACCCGTAGGGCGGGGCTGCTAGGCGGTCACCAGAACCAGGCCTCCTAGCCTGGATCCGGCACCCCAACCACTATGTGGCCAGGGGATGGGCTCGGATGCCCCTGAAACCTGCATAGGGCGCAGGCCCGCCAACCTAGATCGGGCCCAAATGGGCCTAGATCTGGGCCGAGGCAGGCCCAGCGTTACCTAGGCCAGCTCCGCCTGCTCGCAGTCGCGTGGTTGCCGGCCGACCCAGCCATCGTCCCCGACTCCGGTGGAGGTCGTCACCGCGAGCCCTGCCTCTCCGCCGGCGAGGATCTCAAGAAGACGCTCCAGTAGCCGCTGCCTTCGTCCATGGGAGAAGCTGCAGCGCCGCGGAGAGCCGCCGCCTCCACCTCGAGAACCCACCGCGGCCGCAGCTCGCCGGCCCGCTGCGCCGGGGATCACAGGGTCGTCGCGATAGGTTGCTGCCGCTATCAGATCCGCCCTGCGCCGCCCTACATGCTAGCAGACAACCAAGAGAAACCGCCGCCGCCGGCACCGCACGGGCTTTGCCCGGCGGGCGGGGGGAGGAGGGAACGGGTGCGGTTAGGATTGGGGGCTCCTGGTCGCCCGCGGGGAGCGACGCAGCCACTTGCTGGTTCGAATGTTATGTGTTCATGAAATATATAGCCCACTCACCATCTATTCCTTCTGAAAAATCTCCCTCTTACAAGTTACAACCTTAAATCTTGGTCTTGACATACATACTGAGCACGCACCTCAGTCTACCGGCAAGTATTTGTTTATCTGGGCCCAGAGACCTAATTGGGCAGCATGCACTTGTGGCGACCGTGACAACCCCTTTTAAAAAAAATTACATTATAGAGAAATAATTGAACGGCAGAGCAATCATCCAGAGTATTTCTTTGGTGTTACAGATTGCAAATAAACACCGAATCGAACAAGAACCGTGTCTTCACATCAAACTTCAAACTGGTCCAGTTCGTATTGTTCTTCCTGAAACCAGCGACGGGGCCATGTATAGTAAAGTAGTGTCCCCAGCTTGATAGCAATGTAGGCGACTATGGATATGACCAGTCCTGCAATGAGCAGCGGGGACTTCATGCCCCTATTGGAGCCAGCAGCGTATACCACTAGCAAAGCCAGCAAATCTAGTTCAATGACCATGCTGATCGGCGAGCTAGACAACCATATTCTGGAGACGCTGCAGCAGTAGCAACAGGATGACAAGGGACGCCACGAAGGAAGTGGAGTTGCTGTAGAAGAAGGCAAGGTACCGCTTCCTGCTGTTGTTGCGCATAACCGGGTCGCCCTCATCATGCACACATCATTGGTCTGCCAAACTCCACCTGGCGAATCTAGCTAGGCCTGCCTCGTAAGTGACACCCACCACCAGGATTACAAGCAAAATCAGGTGTTTGTGCATGACATGCAGTACTTTTATTACTTGACCTTCTTCATTTATTTCTAGGTGTTGATCATGCCCCTCTTGCCATGCTGCAAGCACCCTTTCTTGAAAGGAGCCTCACCAACTATATTATCAACAGTATAACGAAGAAAACCACGACCACTAACACGGCGGCATAAGCCGGTTTGGTCTAACACTAAAAATCGATTCGTGGCGATGATAGGTTAAAGTAGTAGGTCTAAGAACTTGAGAGGCTCTATTCTCAGCCCTCAGCAACAGTCATATTCATTTGCCATGACTTGACCATGAAGTCGCGGCAGAGAGAGATCTAGAACCATGTCAAGTAGCGACAGAGCTTGGGGTTTAGATATGTTGCCATAACATATGTATTATGAAACACTTTTGCTTCGGTACCCCTCTCCTTTTTAAACTTTGACAACAAAAAATCGACACCCATTCGTTTTGAAGACCGGACGAACCCAATCAAAGTCCGTATGGTGCTCTTTAGACGTATATACTCACCATACACGTATACTCACATGCCTGCGGGACGCGAAAATCGGGAGATATATAACAGCAGCAATAAAATTTTAAAACATGACATACAAAGACGTAGATCGCGATAACGGCAAATGGGATCAGCCGGTGAGTATGTAGAGTATACCCAGCTCGACCAGCTCGATATAAGTTTCAATGGGTCAAAAAAAAAACTGACCAATGCAAACTTAAATTTGAGGGAGGACACCGAAGCGAAATAGTACCATTTTGAAAAATTGAAAATACATACCAAATTGGAAATTTAAAATATAAAAACAAGCGGATGTTTATTTGGAAGTACATAAAAACAAGGGGCATATCCGTACGTCCAGTGGGTCCGAGACACATGGATGTTGACAAGCTAGAGGGGGATAGGCTTGACGAATTGCTGATTGATGTTATCTTTGTTGCCACTGCTGAATGTGTAACGGTCGCCTTTGTCACGGAAGAGCATGGTCATGCTCTTGGTGATGTTGGCCACTCGGTTTATAAATGGAAGCAGCGTACGACGGTCAAAGCGTGCCTGATTGGTAGTTTTCCATGCATCTTCAACCTTCTTCTCCAGCACGGCGACAGCGACCTCACTCGTAACATTGTGCTGGTTGATATAGCTTTCCAGGGAGCTGGCAACATCCAGTTTGTTCTTCCCGTGCTGTGAGCAATCACGCATTTTGTCACTGACTCAGATCGATTTGTTTTACCGCACGTGCATATATTAGTTAGAAGTATATATTTGATATGTGTATAATGATAAATAACATAGAAAAATATAATTATATTTGCTCTTTTCGATTCATATTACTTGTCGTTAAAATAGATGTATCTAGCATGGATCAGAGGGAGCACCTTAAATACAGCCAAATGTGTGACCTCAGCGCAAGCCATTACGGCATCGGTGCAGCCGATGGCCCACTCAAATACTTCTTTTGGTTGCTTCCTCGTCCATACCAACAAGTGAACCGACAAACAGCATCGGAGTGCCGGCTGAGATGACCGAGCACTTGACATGATCTTCAAAGCTTGGTATGCAACTGCTATGAAACCATTCCGCTTCCTGCATGAAATGCCTGCATACAGTTTGGAACTGCGTGCATACGAGGAGTAGAGTTTAGAGATTAAGAAAAAAATGAATGTAAATGATTCTCAATAAATGATGGTAGCGCTAATAGACATACCATCTCCCTAGAATAAATAACGCGGTACTTGTGATCTTCTCTTAGTTCGTTCTCAAATTCTCGAAAGGTTTTCATCAACGTGACAAAGTATTTTCTCAAATACTCCGGTAAAGTACGAATAGCACTCTCATCCCATCTGCACATATATAGGGCCAGTTAGTTTATCTTCAACCTGCAAATGTATATACGGTAGACCTATGCCTAGGAGTGGATGAACCCAAGTAGAGTATATTGCCAACCTTTGTATGGCTTCGTTGAGTTTTTGGCCCTCTTCCAAGGTAGCATGCATATCGAAAGTGTCATCTAAAATAGATGTTAGCACAAATAACTTGGCAAGGATTATTCGCGCATCTCCATAGTGTTGCTCGTACAACTCTGTGTAGGACCAGAAGTAGCATTTGACTATACGGTTCCTTGAGTAGCTCAGTGCGACATCTTTGTACAGATCGTTTCCCCACCTAGAATAATCCAACATCAGGGGCAAACTCAACACGACACGTCTCCCACTGCAGCCAGTTCCCTCAGTTCTTTGCTGGGCAAACTCCTTTTGGTTTTGCTCCTGGTGGTATGATGCCTCCCTGGGGGTTCAATGGTCCTTTTCCTCCATTCCAACATCCTTCACAGTTTGGAGGAGGCTCAAATCAATGGATTGCCCCTACAATCAACTCTTCTCAAAACCAGCAGATTTAGAGTCAGGGGTTTGACCAGGAGGATAAAACAAAACCCACCCAGAAAGCTAAGAAAAAACAGGGGGTGTCTATGGGGAGAGAGGACCAGGGTTTTGCTAATCCCAGTGGTCAGATGAGCTACTTTGATGGTACTTGCTTGGGTTGTGGTGAACCAGGACATTTGCAGCTTGCCTGTGATAAGAAGCCAATGTGTTTCATATGCAAAAGCTTTGGTCATTTAGTGGACAAATGCCCTGTCAGAAAAATACCCCATCAGGTTGCTAGATATATTGGTAGTGGTGCACCTGGGCTTGGGTTCTATCACATTGAGATCCCTGAGGTTGTGGCTACTCCAATTACTTCAACTAAGAATTGTGGTATTGTGTTGATTGAGGAAGGTTCCTTGTCTGCTAGAGAGCTTACTGAGGAATTTTTAAAAATCTACAAGACCAACTGGCCATGGCAGATTAGAGACTTAGGGGCAGACAACACTTTCCTGGTCAAGTTTCCCCCTCATATTGCTGTGGAGCAGGTGATTGGTTATCCCAAATTTGGTGTGTCCAAACCAGGGGTGTGGGTCAAAGTTGAGGCTTGGAATGATGACCCTGAACCTGTGTAATCTTTAAAGAAAGTTTGGATTATCATCACTGGCCTTCAGTCAAAATGGTGTGAATGGAACACCCTTGATCAAGCTGTTTTTGCCTGTGGGATCTTAGTGGATGTGGATTGGTTATCTATCTTCAAAGACAATGCTAAGGAGGTTAGAGTGCTAGTTAAGTGCAGAGACCCTTCCAAGCTTCCTATTGGGAGACTTTTTGAATTCAATGGTCATTTATTCCAGCTGGGGTTTTCTCTAGATGTTTCAGCTCCAAATCTGGATGATGAGGATGATCTTCTCACTGATGAATTGAATGACCATAGGAGGGAGAATGGGGATGGGGCTGTAGGAGGAAATGATAGGGGTGTATCTAAGGATACTAATGGTTTCAGGAATACTGAATCCAGTCAATCTCAGCAGAACAGGGGTAGCCATCAAGCTGGGGGGGCTGGTGCTCCTAGAGTTAGGATGTTAGAGGGTCAGGATCCTGCTAATGCTGTGTTTAACTTGCTTCTTCAGAGGAAACTGGTTAGTCTGGATACTATCAGATTGGGGCCACAAGAGAGGAATGTTGAGGAGGTTACCCTTGAGGCCCATCAGTTCTGGGCCGCAGAACAGGAAGAGCAGCTGATTTATGGTGGAGAAAAAGAGACCAGTGCCCAGATTGCTGCTTTTCCTGAAGATATCCTACCTTCTTCTGCCGATCTTCAGGGTTTTAGTGAGGATGCTGTTTCTAACAACAAGAAAAAACAGAAGGTGTGGGGCCCAATTCAAGCTGTTAGACAGAGTGCTAGGGTGGACAATTCTAAAAGCATTCTGGAAAAAGCCATGGATCTGAAGAAAGTGGTAAATCTGGATGCTCCCAAATCCATGAAAGGTATAATGCACACCAATCCTTTTAATGTTCTAGATGTTGCTGATATTGAGGTGGTTTCTAGAGATATAGGTGTTGTTTTTCCCATTAAGGAAATAGTTGTTAGTAGTGGCTCACCTTCCAAGTCTTTGCATAATGACAAGGATTTGGAGGATGAAGCTGATGGTTGGATAGAGGTAGTAAATAAATCTCGGGGCAAGCACCCCAGGAAAAAGTTACAATGATTTGTGCCTTTTGGAAATGCAGGAGTATTTCTGCTCCTGGTAGACAGAAATTTCTAGAAGATAACATTTTTCCTTTGCATGTTGACTATATTGGCTTTCAAGAGACTAAGAAAGATAGTTTTAGTAATTCTTTCTTGAAAAATCTTTTAGGTAATAGAAATTTTGCTTGGAACTTCCTGCCCTCTGTTGGGACTGCAGGTGGGATCCTAGTAGGAGTTAATTTAGATCTCTTTGATGTTATTTCCTAGGATATTAAAACTTTCTCTATTAGTACTGTTCTTAGAAATAAGAGTAATAATGTAGTTTGTAGAATTACTACTGTTTATGGCTCTGCTTATGAAAAAAAGAAGCAGGAGTTTATCTCTGAACTCCATGAACTTTTCTTGAATTGGGATGGGCTTGCTTTAATTGGGGGAGATTTTAACTTAGTCAGATCTCCTGAAGATAAAAGCAATAGAAATGTAGATTTTAGATGGATTGATAGGTTCAATGCTTGGGTTGAGCTCTGGGCATTGATGGAGATTGGTCTTTCCGGTAGAGCTTTCACCTGGGGAAATAACCAGGAGGACCTTATTATGAGTAGGATTGATAGGATTTTTTGTTCCACTCAGTTTGATGCTAGATTTCCATTAGCTAGTGCCAAAGCTTTGCCTAGAGTGGGTAGTGATCACACCCCCATCATCTGGGATTCAGGGGAGGGGCAGGTGATCAGGACTAAAAAGTTTAGATTTGAAAAATGGTGGATTGGTAGACCAGACTTTAAAGATATTGTCATTAAGGCCTGGTCACATAGAGTGGATAGTTCAAATAGCTTGGATATTTGGCAGAGCAAGGTTAGATGTTTTAGGAGACTAGCTAAAGGCTGGAATCTCAATGTTGAGGCAGCTTTAAGAAGGGATAGAAAACTTCTTATGGATGAGTATGATGAATTAGATATAAAAGTTGAAACTAATTTGTTGTCTTCAGTAGAAAGAGAGAGATTAGATAAGATCCTGCAAGACCTTAACTCTTTTTGGATCATGGAAGAAGTTAAGGCTAGGCAGAGATCTAGATATAGGAATATTCTAGAGGGTGATAGGAATACAGCATATTTCCATGCTGTAGCTAACCAACATAGGAGGAAAAAACTGATCCATGTTTTAGAGGGTCCTGATGGCCCTGTAACTGAGATAGATGACATGCTTAAAGTAGCTACTGATTTTTATAAGGACCTTTTCAAGAAAGAAGATAAACCTGACATCCGTTTATGTCAAGATTTCTTTAGTGAGGAGGATAAAATTGGTGCAGATGAGAATCTGTCTTTGAGTGCTCCTTTTATGGAGGAAGAGATTAAGGATGCTGTCTTTGGTTCTTATGGGGAAGGTGCCCCTGGGCCTGATGGTTTGTCTTTCCTTTTTTATCAGACTTATTGGGATATCATTAAGATGGATCTTCTTTACATGTTTCAGGAGTGGTTTGATGATAAGTTAGATCTATTTAGGCTTAATTTTGCTATGATTACTTTAATTCCTAAGGAGAATGATGCTAGAGTCATGAAGAAGTTTAGACCCATTAGTTTACTGAATTGTTCCTTTAAAATTTTCACTAAAGTTCTCACCAATAGACTTGCTAAAGTGATTGGTAGGATCATTTCTATGAATCAATCTGCCTTCATTAGAGGTAGATTCATTCTAGAGAGTGTAGTTACTACTCATGAAGTCATACATGAGGTGCATAGGAAAAAAGATAAAGGTTTAGTTTTCAAAATAGACTATGAGAAAGCTTATGATAGGGTCAATTTAGATTTCCTTTTTGAGATCCTTGAGCTCAGAGGTTTTGATCCTTTCTTTATTAGGCTGATTAAACAGATCTCCCAAGGAGGGTCCATTGGGGTTAGAGTTAATGATGTTGAGAGTAACTTTTTCCTGACTGGCAAAGGCCTTAGGCAAGGGGACCCCATTGACCCTCTCCTGTTTAATATTATGATTGATGTTTTTGCTAGGATGCTCAGTAGGGGGACACATTCAGGGGCCATCAGAGGTTTGTGCTCTGGGTTTGTCCCTGGTGGTGTAGTTTGTCTTCAGTATGCTGATGATACTCTGCTATTTCTAGAAAAAGATGAAAGAGTAGCTGTGAATCTGAAACGGATCCTTACCTGCTTTGAACAGATCTCTGGAATGAGGATCAATTATGCCAAAAGTGAACACATTCCAATAAATATGGAGGTTGAGGAATGCCAACCTTTCATTGATATTTTTCAGTGTGTCTTAGGTAGTTTTCCAGTGAAATATTTGGGCATTCATCTTCACTATGATAAACTTAGACGGGAAGATCTTCAACCTTTGGTTGATAACATTCTCCATAGAATTACTGGTTGGAGAGGGAAATTGCTTTCTTATGCTGCTAAGAAAGTCCTTATCCAAGCCTGTCTTTCTAGAATCCCCATTTATTTGCTTTCCTTTTTCAAATTCCCTAAATGGGCATTGAAAATCTTAGATTCTCATCTTGCCAACTTTTTTTGGAATGATGAAGAAGGAAATCACAAAATTCATTTAGCTAATTCGCCTTCTGTTTGCATGAAGAAGGATTTTGGGGGTTTGGGTATTCCTAATCTCAAAGATCTCAATTTGTGCCTACTTGGCTCCTGGGTTAAGAGATACATCCAGGGGGAGGGCACCCTTTGGAGGAGAGTTATTGATGCCAAATATCATACTGGATCCCCAAATATCCTGTGTTGTAGGGATATTCATCCCTCTACCTTCTGGAAAGGGGTGATGTGGGCATCTAGATCTGTAGCTTTAGGATATAGGTGGAAAGTAGGTAATGGTAGACAAGTTAGATTCTGGGAGGTTATCTGGTTTGGAAATTCTCCCCTAGCTACTCAATTCTGGGACCTCGATGTAATCTCAAATCAACAAACTAAAACTATTGCTAATTTGTGGGATGGTGCTCAGCTTAGATGTGACTTTAGAAGGAACTTTTCTGACAATATGATGGTCCAATGGCTAGAACTTAGAAGTATTGCTGGTACTATCTGTTTGTTGGAATCAGATGACCAACTTGTTTGGCAATATGAAACCTCAGGATTGTATTCTTCTAAATCCATGTATGCTGTGATTAATTTTAGAGGTGTTACTCCTGTTTTCTTGCCTGCAGTTTGGTCCTTAAAAACCCCCCCTAGGATTCAAATTTTCCTGTGGCTGCTTTCACAAAACAAGACCATGACTAGAGATAATCTTAGGGCCAGGGGGATTCCTAAACCCCTTGAGTGCAATCTCTGCACTGAGTTTGAATCTGTGAATCACCTTTTCTTTGAATGCATTGTTTCTAAACTTCTCTGGGATGATGTGTTTGAAGTTTTTGGGATTGCAGTAGATAATTTCTTTTCAGTTGCTTCCAAGTGGATTGCTAATAAAAGACACTTACATTTCAATGTTGTGTCTTCGGCTGTTCTTTGGAGCATCTGGAACAATAGAAATAACTTAGTTTTTAACGCTTGTTCCTGGATAAATATGAAACAGATTTGGCGCCTCGTCCTGCTGTACCTTCGGAACTGGAAAGTTCCATTCAAAGAGTTGGAGTGGGGGGCCTTGGAGATGTTCATGGACATGATGGCCAACAACCTAAAAACGCCTCTGAGGCTCCTGGCGAGTTGAAATGCCCTGGCTTTGGGTGGGCTTCCACCTGGAAAGACAGTGTTACCTCAATCCATGTTGGGAGAGCGACGGTGGAGCACTTGAAGGCACACCCTGAAGATGAAGATTCAGTGCATGTGATCTTTGGGTGATTCGGAGTCTTCAGTGTTCCTACCGTGTGGTGGCAGTGCCTAGGTTGTTGTCCCCTGTTCTTTTGCTTAGGCTTGTTGTGGTTGCTATAAACTTTGCACTTAGTCTGTTTTAGTTTCGTTTCTGTCGGACTCCTTAGTTTTCACTGTGTGGAGTTTGTAATTCTGTCTAGTTCTGAACTCGGGTGGTCTCATTTCAATGAAAATGGGGCTGAGGGAGTGATCCCTTTTCATCTAAAAAAAAGAATAAACAACAAGATACAATGTATTAAATGTGCACTACATATATATCCTCACAAGTCAGTCAAATGTTAGAGGTTAATTATGTTAGATGTAAATCACTAACTAGATTTTTATATGTCCAACTAATATGGAGAGCTATATCTCTAACATGTACATACCGACAAAAATCCTTGAGCTCCCGCTGGTGAAGACGCTGCAAAAGATTAAAGTCGAGCTTTGCAAGCTCTAGCACGGTCGGGTTGCATCCCTCCTCTTGTTTGTATTCTGCAATGTAATATGGCGCATCTAGTCTCCTCAAAGCCCTTGGTAATGGTATCTCAAGGTTTCGTTTTACTTGCTCACATAAAGGGTATGAAAGAATGCCCCTCGTGGACTCAAGATGATGCCTTGCAAAAGATATGGCGTCCCCGAGTTCCGGTTCACCATGGATTGAAAGGTAAGCTGCATTGTATAAACTTAATAGTCCCCTTGGCTCATTAATTGTTTCCTTGTTGAATGTCCCATCATCACCCTTGAATTGATTGAATATATCTAGAAGACAAAGTGGTATGCATTAGAAGTTTATTTCTGTTAGTTCTTACTCAATTAGACAACAAGTGGACATTTAGGTGAAGTTGCACAACATAAGTGTGCCTCTCTGCCCGTCTTTTTATGTATACTTGCATTTTATAATTTTCAAGCAGGTGCAGAATCTAATTAATCCGTTTCTTAGAAGTAATGTTTTATAGGTTTCCAGGAATATGCATAGTTTTTTCGCTCGATATTTTGTTGGACTTGATCAATCTCTTTAGTCCTTCGATTTTTAGATGCCGTACCCCCATTTACTATACTGCATCTTGAATGACACTGAGATCGTGGTTTAAATTATTTCAGTTTCAATTAATATTATGCAACCTTCATTTCTACAACATTGGAGCACACACACGTTTTCATAATGCACACTAAAACATTTCATCAAATTTCAAATATACATATCTAGTATAAAAGAAATAGTCAGATGCAGATTCAGTAATCAACACTACTACCTGGAGAAACCCGAAGTCCGTGTTCTCTAAGCAAGCGAAAACGAAGAGCCACCTCGTAGAGGCTGCAGCTGTTGAAATCACTCTTGTGTATTTCATTGAGTGTCGTGTTTATCTGTTCTTCAAAGAGGTGATCTATTCCGAGACGTTGAATTGTATCCAGTAAGTTCATTTTCTCTACCAGGGTACCGTTGAATGTGTCAAACAACCTGTGTATCACATCCTCCTTTAATTTGGAAGCTTTCACCTTCATACATTCTTCAGACATCTAAATGCATGCATAGATCAGTTAGGATTAACAACGGAATAAAAGGGACGCAATAAAATAAAAATGAAAACTATCAACACTTATCAGTCTATTCAAGTTTTTTATCATTATTTTTGATACATTTATAATTGAAGTTTAGTAACAATATATAAAGGTTAACTAACAGACTCAATGAAAGGTACATTGAGATTTTCCATACGGTTTTATAGAGACGTAGGAGAAAGGGGTACAACGAACCAACAGATGGCTAGGGCGGAGCCAGGATTGGAGCAAGACCTAGGCTAAAATATAATTCTTTACATTTTTTATATTAAATTTGATATTTAACAATTGTAGTTCGTCCATCCTGGCAGGAGTTCATGACTATATTCTAGTACTTTTTGAAAGGACAGCAACATGATATTAGTCGCAGGACGATGGTAGGTAAAATGGAAATAAATAAGTTAGCAACAGCTAACAATGCGTTTAAAAAATAATTTTCTTCTGTCAACTTGTTAGCCCTTCATAACTATTTTTGAAATCCAAGCCAATATAAAAAATTCCGGCACTGTGTATGTATGTTACTACACAAGGAGCAAGCTACGACAATCCTCGTGCTAAAGATCTGTATTCACCTCCCTTCTTAAAAAAACAACTCTTATAAATTTACTCAAAATTTAAAGCCTACTATGTTTGACAAAATTTAAAGTCATCCCATACCGATGGCTCGAAGCTACAAATCCTTTCGGCAGTGGCCATTGAGATTGATTTGGTGTATAGCTCTTCTGCGCGCGCTGCCGTGCTGTTAGCTTGGTGGCTTTGGTTACAAGAGAATGAGTGCCACCAGAGAAAGGGTACTACGGGCCTTTATATACAGAGCGGTTGGGCGCACCTGGTTTTGCAAAGTTAGAGTTTACTAGCTGCAAAGTCAATAATTAATTCAGAACTTCAAAGCCACCGTGTTTGATTCTTTTCTTAATAGCAAGTAATTAACGGGGGATTTTTTTCGAGAGTGCATCAATGACGTATCTTATCTTTATAGAAGGCGGAATTTTGACTACAATAATACTCCCACTCACTGTGAACAACAAGTGTAGCACAACCTCCACTCTGGCTAGTCCGAAGACAGCCACCACAAAAACAACAAAGAGTAAACTAAGTAACAAAGCCACGTCTCGACCTAACCCGGTTGTATCCGAAGAATAGGCACTCCAAGGGACTCCTTGTCGACGCACCATCCATCAAGAAGAGTAGATGCCGGGACTTGGTCTGGTCCGAGAAGGACCTCATCTTGGAATCGCCGACAAAGGCGTGCATTGCACCCATGGAGATGACCCTAGGATAGCCGCGGGCACCGGAGGAGGTCAACTTGGAGCCTCCATGCCATGTCTCCAAACGCGATGCTCCCAACAGAGTGATGACGCCGCCATCACGTCGATCCAGCTCCGGACTTAGGCTTTCGCCCGAAGACCTCTACCAAGCCAGAAAGAGAGGGAGAGAATTGTCGGCTCACCTCGGCAACGCCTCCCTCATGCGCCCTCGTCGCCGACAAAGGCGGGCAAGACTTTCGTCCGACGAGCATCTCCCTCCTCCCGTGTCGGAATGGGGTAGTTGTCCAAGTTGTTCACACCACCGCCACAACAACACTTCACCATCGAAGCCGAAGTGTCGTGGACCTCCCGAGACCCGCACGAAACGAGAGCACTCCACCTTCCCGCAGCCCTCGCCTTTCTTCCACCTCCAGCTCGATAGAGAGCTTGTTGCCATAGTTGTCTTCTAAGAGGGTCCCACCTGTCAGTATGCGATTGAACTAACAACTAAAATATGTAACATAGTTGGGAATCGAACAAAGGACATAGTAGTATGTTAATGCAGGAACCAGAACCACTAAAGTTCATACAATTGTGTGATTAATATTATCTGGCATAGACTATGCAGCTTAGAGCAAGACTAACGGTCCCCTTAAAACATCGGCCCTTAAAACGTGAGTAAGGGGCACGATATTCTCGTTTTACAGTTTGAAGAGTCCCGGCGTATAACAGTTCCTGTAAACTTAACCAGTAAAACAGAATATTTCTTTTTTTCTTCCAGTCATCTTCTTCCTGATACGTATCCTCACCGACCAGACCACGCCGCCCGGTAGCGCCGAAGGCTGCGCCACCGCTCCCTGCCCGAGGCCACACCGCCACTCCCGCCCAAGGCTGCCCGCTCCCACCCGAGGCCACGCCCAACGCCGCTGCTCTTTGCCCGAGGCCACACGTGAGCTCGACATGGACTGTAATGGTGGAGACGGTGGAGAAGGGCCCCAAGGACGGCTGCGGTACAAAAATCGAGAGATCAAAGTAGGGGAATTGGGCCGAAAGCTCACAGGAGGTATACGTGTGTGGTCAGAGATGACGGAGGAGCCCTGAATGCGACAAATTTCGCCGGATTCTGGTGAGTACGACGCACCTCCACGGACATTTAGCCTAAAAAGCATGCATTGACCGAGTACAGGCCAGACTTTAAAACAGTCCCAAGCCCCTACTTGTACATGTCTCGGGCGTGAGTACACCTGTAAAAAAGTCTTACGGGTTGACAAGGTTTATAGGATTGATCTGCGCCAAGTTTTTGTCCAAGATGTAAAAGACTCATTTTTTATGGGTTTGACCGTTTTACTGTTAGTCATGGAAAGTGCTAGGCGTCTCCCGGATGATGGGGAGTTTCCATCGTCCTGCTTCCCGTGTTGACACGTGTCCATTTGCTGCAAAACATCCCGCGTTTGCTGTATATATCCCCATTTTTGTTTCGGAAAAAAAAACCGGTTCGTTTCAGAAATAGAACGTCTCGTCGGAGATCATGCAGCAAAAAGATTGTGCTAATGCAATAAAATCGACTTCGCCGGAGACATAGTCGGAAACAACTCGTTGATGACCCTCGCCGGAGACCATGCAGCAAAAAAAATTCCGGCGAAGTCGGTTTTGCTGTATTAGCATATTTTTTTTGCTGCATGATCTCCGGCGAGGTCTCCGGCGAGACGTTCTATTTCTAAAACGAACCGTTTTTTTTGCTTCGAAACCAAAAACGGAGACATATGTAGCAAAAGAGGACCGGTTTGCAGCAAAAATGAAATTTGGGACGATTTAAGGAATAAACGCAGGTGAGGAGGACGATGTCCGGGGATCCTGATCATTTCCCGTTAGTCATGCTCTTACTCGTAAACGAACTCGGGCGTGTGGTCCAATCACTCGGACCAGAAAATTGGCCCAATTGGGAACCACTCAGACCAGAACCACTGAAGAATTAGACCAGACGTTATTTAAAACTATCCGGCACAGACTAAGCAGCTTACTTGTAAACGAACTCGGGCATGTGATGCAATCCCTCGAAGAGTACAACGAATCGAGTCTGAGTGCCGCATGTCAAATGCAGTTTCTGCCATGGTAATTGACATAAAACGTGGCTTCGGGCTCCTGCCTTGCTCCCCACGAGCGACGCTGGGGCGAACCAACGCCCACGCCTCTCCCCGTCTCCTCTCCCGTCCCCCTCCTCCGCCCCTGCCGGTGGAAGCCGCCGGGCTAAGCCTGGGGGTGCCGGTGGCGGCGGTCCTCCTCTACCCGCGCGCGCGGCAGACTGCGTGGGGCAGTTCTGGCCGCCGGCGGTGCGCTGCGATGACAAGCTTGGGCCGGCGGCCTGCGGCGACGTGATGGTGCTGGAGCTCCTGGAGCAGGCAGCGGTGGGGTGGGTGCGTCCAGCACATGGCGGCGGCGGGCGGAGGGAGGCCACGACTGCGGATTGGTGCGGCCCAGATCTAGGCCCGTTTGGGCCCAATCCGGGCTGGCTGAGCCCTAGCCTGTGTGCATGGCCCTGGACGTGTCCGGGCGCCTCCTCCCTGCCAGTGGCTTGGCAGGGTCGTCGGAGTTGAGCCAGGCGGGCTTGATTCTAGTGCTCCCCCGGTTTGAGACATTGTAGCGCTGTGGGATACGTCTTGTGGACGACCTTGGTGCCGTTCTTGTCGCACCCATGTTGTCTGTATGTTGGATTGATCTGGTCCATACGGTCTTGGATCGAGCGCTGACATCCGCTGGCCATTCCGGATCATCGTTCCTCCTTGTCCTGTCAGAACCAACTGGTGAACCTCAGACCGGCGGCGGTCCGGTATACCCGGGTGACCACAGTGGTGATGTCGTTGCCGCTTGGCATCGGGGATCTGCGGTGGCGGCGGATTCACTGGTGGACTGAGGAGTAGGGACTAACGCTAGGGTTGGCGGCGACGATGGCACCCTTGTTGCAGTGTGGCGGCGGGGCTTCACGAGTCCTTTTGGGCTCGGCCGGGCCAGAGAGGGTCTGGTTTGCCCTTGTTGTTACATCCGGTCGGCTATCGCCCTCCGGCAGTGGAGGTAGTTCCCTTCCGCGTGTCATTGTTCTGCCGACCTCCGCCAAAGTTGCTGCTTTTCGGCCGTACCAGTCTCACATTGTGTGTCTTGATGAGACGACGGGGGTGGTTGCAAGACCGTGGTGGCGTGTGCTGGTGGGAGGCGAGTTGGTTGGAGCAATTCGAAGTGTCCGGGAGTGTGTTTTTTGAGAGGTCAGGAGAAATCCTTGTCATCTTGACACCGACGTGTTGGCGCCTGCGGGTGTCACCGTCCTTCCTGAAGGACGTCGGGCGTATCTCTTCCCCACCTCTCGTAACGTATCGGGGAAAACCCTAGGACCAGTCCGGGCAGCAGCGTCGTTGTCGTCGCTTTCCTTCTTGGAGGTGTTGCTTGGTACGTGATGCTTCGGAGCGCTAGGACCATGGTGGAAATTCGTCGGAGGGCGCAGCGGTGGCGGGTCTTCCTCGTTTTCGTCGAGCCGCTGTTGTCGGCTTTATTTTCTCTTCTTTGTTTTTTTTGCGTTGTGCTGTCTGGCCCAGCAGCGGTCACAAACATTTGCTATATTAATATAGCTGGGCGAAAGCCTGATTCGAGATTGACATAAAACGTATCAATCAATTGGAGTTCTGATATTTTTTCTCTAGTTTGAAATTCCTATATTTTGAAAAGAAAATGTTCGACGATGAATTAGCCATCGATCCTTTTTATTCCTACTAGAGTTTTTTTTTGAACATTGAACGGGAGCACACGAGAGAGAAATCCTACCCTTATTGAGAGCCTCCAGCAGCAGATCTCCCCCAAGGCTTCGGCCACCGGAGCACACGAGAGAGAAATCCTACCGGCATGCCCCAGATCTGGGTCAACGACCTGGGCAAAACTCCGGGACAGAGCCCGAACCCGCGACGAAACCGCCCCAAACCAACCTACCTACTATCCTAAACTACTCCGGCGCCTCCCCTCCGCCACCTCCGGCCGGCATCGCCGCCGAAGGGGCTCAGGATTGGCCCGGCCGCTTTCTTTTTCTCTCGGGGAACTGTTCACGGGAGAGGGGAGCCAAGAAAGCCGTTGTGGGGGGGGGGGGGGGGGGGTTGTGGTTATTCCTACTAGAGTGGTGTGCACCACGGAGGGACCTTACTAAAAATACCGTAACGTGTTCAGCGTTGTGCGCAAGAATGGCATAGCACACACAGTTAATTACCCTCGTCATGGTGACGCCCCTCAATGCAAAGCGCCAAGAGTGGACAATCAAACCGTACATTGCTCGCCGCACCATGTCTATCATCCCGAAGGTGACCATCATGCAACTCGATCCACCTTTGTGTTGTCCCTAGCGCCGGTGTACACGACGACGACCCACCCTTCTGACAACTACCGACACGACTTCATCAACACACTATTCATATACACATTTTGAAGGTAAAATAGATATTTCACGGAAAAATACAACAGAGACATATTTCTGACAGAAAAATATGCTTTTTTAATTACCACTATATATAGTTATTTTTCTGTAGCCCAAAATAAAATGAGTTATCTACCGAAACTTTCTACAATTATTCAAACCATACACATGCATCCTTGAAATAAATTTTGTGACTTTTTGAAACCTAAAAATATAAATTTCAAATCAAATACACCTGCCCGGTCGCCGCAAGTCTGTTCTCCTTATCTGTCTATTGCAGGTCAAGAATGATTTTGAGCCGCAATAGCTAGTTCGGGAGGTTCTGTGTGTGCGGGATAATTATATACAGAAACTCTTCAGCAATACAGCAATGTTGTCTGAGGTACGGTGGCTGTGGCTAGCTACAATATTAAGCCAGTCGGTTGTTTGTTCAAATCGCAGCTTATCATAAATTTTAATGTTTGTTTTAATCACGTAGCGACAGGTGGGACCACATGGAAGACAACACCGAAGGCCATGTGTGTATACAAAAACGTGTAAGGACTTCACTGTAAAAATACATTGCCACCTGTCAGCATCAGGTTCTTTTGGACTAATTTTGCACAGGACATGCAAGTTCGTGTACCACTTCACCACATTTTACAACTAGTTATATGAATTTGCATTTCCTGGACAACTTTCTGTACCACGGATGCTATTGCCTCTTTTATATAGTATATCATAATAACCGATTGGACAGGTCCTCACTTAATGTCCTAAAGTAATCCTGGCACTAAATACTTACTCTTCTATTTGTGCATTATACCATAAGCAAATTTACAAGTTTTTTGCATGCTGGCTATAATAGACTGATTTCTTTGCTAATGCCTCTAATCTAAATAAAAGTTGTTTCGGACCTGGTTTAACTAAGCATTCGTGCCTACTCAGCACCGTTGTCAGCACATGGGAGCAGTTGGCTATATATCAAATGACCCTGATGTGTACGATATTTAATTGTTGGGAGCAGTTGGCTATATATCTAGCTGTTGTTCTGTACCCACATCTGTGCCAACTTGTCATTTCCCCCTCTACCTATATACTAATTCAACTTGTGCTAAGCTAATAGCTTTTGATAAATTGCACGGAAGTGGGGAGTAGTTTTTTTTTCCGAAATGGAGACAGCTCCGGCCTCTGCATCAAGTGTGCAGCCAAGTGGGTTCTTATTTCTGTCGTGACATAAAATCCATAGAGCCGGCCTCTGCATGGAGTGATGCATGCAGCCAAAGTGGGCTGTAGTTGGTTTTTATTTTTGTTGTGACATAAAATCCATAGCGCCGAAAGTTATTTGCCTAACGTATCTATGACAGAACATGTTCAGCTAATAGATTTTCGCTTAATTAAGCGTGAGTGGATAGTAGTTGGTTCTTATCTTTGTTGTGATATAAAATCCATAGTACCGAATGCTCATTCTTTTAATGTGTCTATGATGCAACTTGTTCAGCAAATAGCTTTTCGATAAATATAAATTACAGGTAAGTGGAAGGTAGTTGGTTCTTAATTTTATTGTGATATATAAATCTATAGCACTGAATATTAATTTTTTTATGTGTCTATGATGTAACTTATATTTGCAGCATGGGACACTTAGCAACACAAGCACAGTCATGTACCATCTTATCTCAATTTGTGCCACATGTATTGCTGCTTTTTATTGTGTCGGCTAATGTATACCGTGGAACATCACGTGTGACAAGTAAATCACAGCACACAGTATGTGGCCCATAGTGTATGCATCGACATGATTGATATGAAGGCTCATATTCGGGTCCGGATAACTATACCAATTTCTCAGACCATTTGTTTTGGTGACCTTGCTTGGATCTCTCAATGACTTTCTCTTCTTATGGTAGAGAAGCAAAAAGTATTTTACAAGCAAGATCTCGCCATTAGTATTGATGTTCAGTGCTTTTCTAGGTAACAAACTTGACATAAACCGGGAAAAAAAGTAAAACAAACTTGACATAACTTTTTTCGATGGAAGGCACACACGTGCCCGTCTTTAAATTAATAAATCCCCATCCGGCAAGGCTTTACATGATGCTCATGAATGGCCTAGAGGAAAAATAGACAGCGGAAAACATGAGATACATAAGAAAAGTGAAGATGTAGTCATCCATGCCATCTAATGTGAACGAAGCATCATGGAGCGACGAAGGGGGATCTTGAGGTGGAAGTATCGAAAACAAACTGAATTTTCCCGCCTGAACCAGGAGAGGCGAGCAGTCGCCTGGCAGTTCTCTTCCATGGCCGGAGAGAGACCCATGCTCCGTAATGTCGGCTTGAATGCTGCCATACCACCCTCAATGGAGACTCTCACTCTGACAGGAACCTAGAACCATACTGCCAAATAGGGAAAGAAATTGAGCCCCACCATTTGCGGCACTGAGTTCACCTTGAGAAGCATTGCCGTCATCCATGGATCCAAACACGAAGAGACGAAGCTGCAGAGGAAGGACATCGATGAGAAGATGATTTGTGGAAGAATAGTCGCGACACTACTGAGACTTGGGACAACACTCACAATGAAAAAACACCGTTCTCCTATTGTCCCACCACACTACTCCAAACTGGGGGAGACACTTCCTCTCTGTGTCCACGTAAGAGGGAACCAAAATTCGTTGGCAAGCGAGTGCACAGAACAAGTAGAGAACAACCAAGATAGTTGCATAGGACCTGAACCTAGGGCTCGGCGCCGCTGCCATGACTCTTACCACAACATTGACACCTACAACATGAAACAGGAAAAACCCACACCCCGACTCACCCAAGGAGACACCTTTAGCAAAATGGCAGTTCCCAGAGTGCCGCTATGACCCAATCCAAAAGGATTTGGATTTGGGACTTGACTCGGGTAACAAGAGGAGGGAGAAGGTTGGAGTCTTGGCATTCCTAGGGAGGAATCTTGGTAATAAGAGGCGGGATGATTTGGGACTTCACCTAGGTAATAAGAGGAGGGAAGGACCATAAGGTGGCAATAGGCATGTGCACCCATGGCGGAATGACAACCCACCACATCGACAGAACACGAAGGAACGGTGGCGCTTCTAGTATAAGCCTGATGGCTCCCATGTGCAGGAGATCAATTATAGTACTTTTCAATAAAAAAAGGTTGCCAAACCCACGAGGAGCTCAGGGTGTTGGTTAGCAAGTTTGACAAAGAAAATAATAGTAAATGTAGTAGATTTGGTGTTTTGGGGTTTATAGTTTGCAAGAATATAAAGTGCTGAAAGTAAATAACAATAAATATATGCTCTCAATGAGAGAAAGCCCAATACTCTATGTAGCAAGAGGACAAGCTCAAGTGTGTGTGAACTTATATGTGACAAGCGTTCCCGAGGACGACATGGATTTACTTAGCATAAAGATTTCTACACAATATAGTGAATATATTGCCAAGTTCCATTCCCTTAGGGCGGAGCCTAAATTAGGTGCAGCCATACATATGAGCAAAATACACCACTTATAATGGGTCCTAGAGCCATTCACATGAACATCTAAGAGTCATTAAGACATAAATGTCCCACCATAGCAATAAGTTCATTGGTCCCCAACATATCATCCCTCCAATGAACTCAAAGTATTGGAAAACGGTTTCTGTCAATTCCGTCCCTTCCAACCCCTATTATTGCATCAGAGTATTCTCCTATGAGGCCATATAGGTGAAGTAATATCTAGTCGATGTTTGCATAAAACCATCATAGAACAATATAAAAGATAAAAACTTGACCACATACTCATTGCATATTATATGGAAATTATAGCCAATTCATCCTATGACCTTAGAAACATGGGGATCTACTCACAAGTGGCAAACATGATATGGATTAGTGGCATATGGATTACAACACAATCTGAAAATATAATCTCTCTACCAAATAAAGACAAGATACCAACCACAAACATGCAAATATCCCTTAAAACAATATTTGGGGTTCAATCAATCACAAACTATAAGGGGAACGAGATGGATATTATAGATGGTGATGGTGATGATGATGGTTATGGTGGTGATGTTCATGGATAGGCCTCCCCCTACGCCTAGGAGGAGTGGTGATGACGATAGCGTCGATTTCCCCCTCACCGGAGGCTCCGGTGCAGCAGGATCTGCCCTCACTCGGGGTAGGAGAGGACTGTCGCCTCCGCTGCCGCCTCTACAAATCACATGAAAAATATGGCGTAGGTTTTATAGCGAGACGGGGCGTCTGTAAAAAGGAGTAGCCAAAACAACGCTCGAGGCCCAAAGAGCTTGTAGGGCGCACCCACGGGGTGGGCACGCCCTCTGGCCTCTTTTGGCCTTCGTGAGTTCTTCTCGCGTGCTTCTTTGGCCTAAGTTGATTCTCTAGGTGAAAAAATCATTAGGTATTTTTTTCCTCCGACTTTTAGACATACAGAAGGTCCCCAAAAAAATAAAACATGAAAATGAAGGTTTTCTGCCTCCTAGAAATTAAATACCAATGAAAGGGACTTTGTAGGAAAGTTCCGTAAATCATCTAAATATGCATAAATAATGATGGATCATGATAAATATGATTCTAAACAATGCATATAAGTCATAAAAAATATGATGCAATATGCACATATCAACTCCCGCAAGCTTAAACCTTTGCTCGTCCTCGAGAAAATAAGCGAATCGATCATGATCATGCATCAATGAGCTTATGATTGACAAGAATATACGAGCATGACATAATCAACTTATGCATATTTACTTGTCCAAAATAAATATGAACTAAGAACCATGCAAATGTGGGATACATAGATAGAAATTTTCATATGCCCCTTAGTTTTTAACAAAATAACTATTGCATGTTGGACAATTGAACAAGTCTCAAATTTATCATACACTTCGCTATTTATCAATAGATTTGGATGGCTTTTTACCAGCTTTTAATTACCCTTTGTATATGCCTTTGCAATAAAGATAAGTTTCTTATGCAACGAACAGTGGAAAAGAGAATTCTTTGAACAACCAGATAGACATGACTATTTTGGCTTTTGTCAAGAACTTTCACCACTTTTTACATGGCGTCATTTAACGATCTTGCTCTCTTAGTAACCAGTATTAACCTTATTCCTGGGTATTTCAATCATGTCATATGCTCTAAACAACCTTTGCCTTCCAGTTTCCATGGCTAGCCGAATCCTCGGGTGCCTACCTTTCAAACACTTTTCCATAGAGCGTATGTATTGAAATACCCATGACAACCATTCAGTTTACTCGTTGATTACTAAGTAGAACAAGAGTATCTCATGTCCCCCTGTGACCCTCCTCTTTCCAACTATTTATTTTATGAGACTTCCTTCTTACCACAAATTCACAATGTTCCTTTTTTTAGTAAGTGTTGCTTCCCTTGTATGGATCTTTCCTAAATTTGCAAGTTCATCTTATTGAGTAATTCTATGATTGTCTAACATGCTCAAGTTAATTTAGTCTAAGGCAAGATGTAAGTGAAACTTCTACATATGGTGCGCACATCTACATGAGTGTTACCCATAAGTCCCAAACAAGAGAATCATGGATGACACCATATTTTATATTTCATTCAAAACCACTCAACCAAGGATACATGATAATGCTCTGAGAGCTTTTGAAGCGCTGGGAAAATCGATACCTAATGTATGCAAGCAAAAACTCTCTAATGATCACGA
This sequence comes from Avena insularis, assembly GCA_023614405.1. Lineage (NCBI taxonomy): Eukaryota > Viridiplantae > Streptophyta > Magnoliopsida > Poales > Poaceae > Avena > Avena insularis. Next base: position 395,692,228 of record CM042687.1, on the reverse strand, counting down.
ACTAGATGCAAATATGATAACTAAAAAGCATAAAGTATGGTGGAACTCCCCCAAGGTTAGAGGTTTGTCGTCGGGTCTTCTTCCTTGGCGTTGTTCTACTCATAATAGGCGTCCCACTCCTTGGGCTTCCAAGGATAGGGCCTCCCATTATAGAAGGATAGCGGTGGATCGTTGAACTTGGTGGAGGCCTCGGCGATCTTCTTGAAGCGATGTTCATACTCATAGTTCTGGTTTTCCATATCCCACATGAGGGCTTGGAACCTATCCAGTTGTGTGAGGGTGTACACATAATTCACCTCCAGATCTTTGATCCTTGCTTCATAGACTTCAGCCTTCTTCTCCATCTCAAGATTGATGACGTGATGAGCATCAAGGCTGCACTCAATCACCATGCCATACCTTAAGATGGTGCCCTCCAAGACTTGCAGCCTCTCCTCTATGGTGCCCTCGGTCTTGGGGACTTCGCCTCCTCCATGAGAAGCACCCCTCCTTGAAGGTCAAGGTCTTCATGGGAGCCACCATAGAGCTGAGGTAGTGATTCACCATGCCTTTCCTCTCGGAGGCATCTCCTCCGAGATTGGATCTGGAGCTTACCATGGATAAAAGCTGAAAGAACAGGATGGAAAAACAAGTTTCGCTCGAAAAGACTCGATGCAAGATTATATCGGCATAGGGGGTATATATTGATGCACTACAAGGAATATGGCTACATATGACCCTCCATTTTCATCACAGAATCGTCATAGTAGTCCGTTTATGACGATTTTATGACGATTTTGAGATCGTCGAAAGCTAGGCGTCGCAAATGAACTATAACGATGATTTTGGTGAAATCGTCATAACTGTCTATGATGATATTGGATCGTCATAACCTTATGACGATCCGATATCGTCACAGACAAACTAGCCTCACCAGGTGAGATCCTACGTGGCAGATCCTACGTGGCAAGGAATCAGCCCAGCCCACATCTATTGTTTATATGGGCCAAGCCCAACAATTTAGCCCAATGTGTTCTCTTGTCAATTCTAATAAGTTACATGGCCAAGACCAACATGTTAGTCTTTTTATTTTATTTTTATTTTTGACATTCTATTTCTTTTTATATTGTACCTTTTATTTCAGCTGGGCCCACAAGTCAGGTTCCATTTCCGTACTATTCCCACTTATTTGGTTTTAATTCCTCACGAGTAAATAATAAATCATTTAATTAGATCCGTACACAAAATTCTTTTAATCACAACCAGCTATCGAAATAAAACGTTGAATGAACTGCAACTAAATATAGTCCAGAATGTAACCCACGACCATATCCCTACAGCAAGAAACATCCAACATCGATTGACATATGAAGAGACTCATATCTTCCCGCCAGCAAAACTCGGTTCTCAAGTTCCAGGTCCCCTTCTTGCCGCTGCATCATCAGGATGCCTTCTCTACACCAACACCATGGCAACCTGCGGACTGCTCCCACCATGTGCTGCTCCCTCCGGCTGCTGCATCATAAAGGATAGACCACCAAGGAGTTCAACAAGATAAATGATAGCCCATCAAGTAGTTGAATACAATTATCCCCCTCCTTTCTTATTTTTATCCCCCTCCAGTTCCACCGCCTTCTTCTTCCATTTCAATTCGGTCGCAATGGTCATTGGCACCTCCACCACCTCATCCTCGCCCTACTCCACCACTTCCACGTACGCGTAAACCTCGTCCTCACACGGCTCGCTGCTGCCGTCCTCCTCCTCGCCCTCATATGAAGCGACTACTTCTTGCATGAAAGGCGTGCGTGGAGCTGCCGTTGATGATGTCGGCCGTGACGGAGTCGCCATGGTGCGCGCCGAACAGGTTGTGGGTGCTCGGGCTGCTGCCTACGCCAAACAGGTTGGTGGCGCTCTGGCTGCTACCCGCAACGAACTGGATGAACCCAGCCCTCTGTGGCACGCCATTATAGACATGAGGGAGGCGACGATGGGCCGGTGAGGTGTCGTTGGCGAGGTAGTTGGGGTCGAAACCATCGAGTGGGTCGAAGTCATTGTAGCCCAGCGAGAACGAGTTGTAGGGATTCATAGCATGGAAAACAAAAATTTCTACCGCATACAAACAAACAAGCCAAGATCTATCTACTAGATTGTAGCAACAAGTCGATAGAATAACTCACCCTCGAAGATTCCAAAGTGTTTAACGAGAGCGGATTCTCGTGGGTGATGTAGTCGTACTCTTTCCGATCTCAAGATCGCGTAGACGATCCTTCCGGCGTTGTGTTCCGGCAGCGCTTCCGCAGTCGGTCACACATTCGGTACTCGATGAAGACCTTCCTCTCCCTTGTTCCAGCAGGCAGCGGAGGTTGTAGCACTCTCCTCGCGATTCCGGCAGCATGAAGGCGTGGTACCGGAAGTAGAGGGGAGATCTCGCAGGTCTTCGCCTTAAGCCGGAGCGAGTATGGTGGACTATAAGAGAGCCTCGGTGATCTAGGGTTTAGACACACCAAGGAGAGGGAGCAAGGCCGGCGGCTAGGGCAAGAGGGGATCCCCAACTCGGCGACTTGGCAAACCCTAGGAGGCGGCGGCTATGGTGGGCAGCGGCGGCTAGGGTTAGGGTTTAGAGGGGTGTGGTGTAGGTCTTGGAGGGGCAGCCCTGCCCCTCCTTATATAGGTGGAGGGGGCGCGCCAAGGGGAGGGGAGTCCCTCCCCAACTCGGTCTCCAAGGGCCGGCGGTGGAGGGATAGGAACTCCTCCCCAAGTAGGTTTCCTACTCTCCCTCCACCAAACAAAATAGCCATTTGACTTTTCAAATTGGCGTTTGACTTTTCAAACTACGATTTGATTTATCCCTTTATTTTGTTCAGCGATGACACCTAGTACATGATGCAACCATTCCAACTTGTTATGACACATTCATGTACCCTTCTCCTCCGGAGTGCCGGACATTCCGGAACCTTCTAGAACATTCCCGATGAAAACACCGGAACCATTCTCCAACCCTGAAACAGGACTTTCCTTATATGAATCTTATTCTCCGGACCATTCCGGATCTCCTCGTGATATCCCGGATCCCATCCGAGACTCCGAACAACATTCGGTCTCTTTCTCATCATTCCATAACTACTCAAACAACGTCGAATCCTTAAGTGTGTCTCCCTACGATTCGTGAATTATGCGGACATGATCGAGACACTTCTCCGAACAATAACCAATAGAGGAATCTGGAAATTCATATGGCTCCCACATATTTCTACGATTACTTTGCTATCGAATGAACCACTTACATACGATACCAATTTCCCTTTGTCTCACGATAGTTTACTTATCCGAGGTTATGATCGTTGGTATCTCTGCATACCTAGTTCAACCTCGTTACTGATAAGTACTCTTTTCTCGTTCCCGTGATATGTGATCCCTTGTGAGACAGTCACATGCTTGCAAGCCAATTGGATGACATTCCACCGAGAGGGCCCAGAGTATATCTATCCGTCATATGGATGGACAAATCCCACTCTTGATCCATGTGTCTCAACCAATACTTTTCGAACACTTAATGCCACCTTTATAGCCACCCAGTTACGGTGTGGTGTTTGATGTAATCAAAGAATCCTTCCGGTGATGGTGATATACATGATCTCATGGTCGAAGGAATTAGGTTACATGATCTCATGATCCGGTAAACGTTCTTTACTTGCTAAGATCAAAAAGGGTCACCCAATGTGCATCCAAAGACATAGGTCAAATTACCAGCTGTGAGGACAATCCTCAAATTGCGGAACCAATCCGCGAAGTTGCTTCCATTGTTTTTCAACTTTTCTTTCTCTAGGAACGCATTAAAATTGATGGTAGGGGCCGCCATTGATCTACAACATATTTGCAATAGTTTATACTAAGTTTATGACAAATTGAGTTCTAATTAATAGTTAAATTAATCTAGGTGAACTCCCACTCAAAACAATATCCCTCACATTGTTTTAGTGATCACATGAACAAAATCCACCACATCAACACCGATCATCACGAGAGTTGATATAGTTTCAATGGCGAACAATCGACATGTTCATCATATCTACTATATGATTCATGCTTTACCTTTCGGTGATCCGTGTTCTGAGACCATGTCTGTACATGCTAGGCTCGTCAAGATCAAACCTTAGCTTCCGCATGAGCAAATCTGGCTTGCTCACGTTGTATACACTTGCGGAATCTAACACACCCGATCATCACGTGGTGCTTCGAAACAACAAGCTTTAGCAACGGTGCTAACTAAGGGTGAACACTTTATGACTTGAAATTCATGTGCATGAGGGATCATCTTATAATGCTACCGTCGTTAACTAAGCAATACAGCATGCATAAAGGATTAACATCACATGCAATTCATAATATGTGATATGATATGGCCTTTCTTCTTTGTGCTTCCGATCTCCATCTTCAAGCACGAACATGATCTCCATCATCACCGGCATTGCATCAAGGTCAATGACGCTTCCATGGTTGTCGTCCACCGGCTTCAACTATTACAACTACTTTGAATAGACACACGGGTCTTAACATAAATTAAAGACAACTGAAAGTACAAAGGAAGTCGCCTAGAGGGGGGGTGAATAGGCTTTTCAAAATATTACGGTTTAGGCTCAAGTAAATGCGGAATAAAACTAACGTTTATTTTATTGAGCACAAAACCTAGCCAGTAAGTTCACCTAGGTGCACCAACAACCTATGCTAAGCAATACAAGGAACAAGGTGATATCAAGGTATAAATACTTCAAGCACGATGGCTATCACAATGTAAAGTGCATAAGTAAAGGGTTCGGTTGAGAGATAATCGATGGACGCGGAGACGAAGATTTGTTTTCCGAAGTTCACTTCCAAAGAAGCTACGTCTCCGTTGGAGAGGTGCGATGGCGCAATGCTCTCCGAACGCCACAAATGGCTCACCTCGAGGTGTGGTGGCTCGATGCTCACCCAACGCCACACAAGGCCTCACCCCGGATGCGGAAGCACGCAACTCACCGACGCCACAAAAGGCTCACCCTATTCTCCCAAGTGCGCACCACAAAAGGCGGGCACTTGCTCCACTATGGGACGCTTGTGGCGGTAACCGAACCCGTACAAGATTGGGGCTAACTCCACAACTCAATTGGAGGCTCCCAACAACAAAGCCACAAAAGGCCAACAATGCCACAAAAGGCTACAAGACCACAAAAGGTCAACAAGACCACAAAAGGTCAACAATCCAACCACACAACCGTCTAGGGTTCCAAGGAACCCAAGAGAAACAAGCTCACAAGCTTGAACTGCCAATCTCGAGGAGAACTCAAACCTATGCACCAAATGCAAGGGCAAGTCCTTCTCCCCAAATTCCAACAAAGCTACAAAAGCTATTGGGGAATAAGGAGGAAGAACACAAGAGTAGAACTCAAACCTATGCACCAAATGCAAGGGCAAGTCCTTCTCTCCCAAATTCCAACAAAGCTACAAAAGCTATTGGGGGAATAAGGGAGGAAGAACACAAGAGGAGAACACAAAACTCTCCAAGATCTAGATCCCAATGATTCCTTCACAAAGAAGGGATTTGACTTGGTGGGATTGTAGATCTAGATCTCCTCTCACTTTTCCCTCAAAAAGATGTAAGAATCATGGGAGGGAGAGGGAGTAAGAGAGCTCAAATAGGTCAAAAATGGTGGGCAAAGACGAGCTCAAAAGATGGGGAACCATTGGGGAAGAAGCCCCCCTTAAATAGGACAAGGAAAAACTGACCGTTTGGGCCAGATTCGCGTCCCCACCGGAACTTCCGGCCTCCCACCGGAACTTCCGGCAAATAGAAACACAAGTTACTGAACCTGGCCGGAACTTGGGTCGGAACTTGGCCGGAACTTCCGCTCAAGCAAAAACACAGGACAACATTGCACGAAAACTTCAATAACTTTTGATCCCGGACTCCGTTTTTGATGATCTTGGGCTCGTTTTGAAGAGAACGAAAAGTTTTACAAGATTATGCAAAGAAACATAATAGTCCAGAATGGAAGTATAAAACCAAATTGATAAAGATATGACCTCTCTAGAAGCGATGAACCGATAAAACCTCCCAAAACACAAGAAGTTGAGCTTGGAAACTCCGATTGGGATGAAACCAATTTTGTTGGAAAGGTAATGATGAATAGAATCCAACAAAATGTAGAAATATTGGGTATCAGATTGGGAGAAAATACTATGAATATATATGTGAAGTATCCCCCAAGGTGTGGAGCCAGAAAACTCGCAAGATCAAAAACCGCAATAAGATATGCAAGTGAAATCCTTAGATGATGAGCTAGAGCTTGTTATGATGGTGAACACAAGCTCTAGATCCTCTCATGGACAAGAACCAAATAATAACCAAGAAAGATGATGATATGAATGCAAAGGTTTGAGCTCTCTCCGAACAATGCAAACGAGACACCCGCTTGAGAGCCCCTCTTGATAGTACGGCTATCTATCCTAAACCCGGTCTCCCAACTAACAACACGAGACCGGCAAAAGAGAAGCCCTATCAACATACCTTTGCCTTGAGCGTCCCACTTGAACTTGATGTAGACCGTCTTGTTCTTCTATAGTGGGAACACCTTTCTTGTTTGCTCTTGCTCGCTCTTGCTTGATGAAGACTTGCCAAATGCTCCCCCATACTCCATGGGGAAACCTCTTCTTTGAACTTGTTGTTGTGGTTCGTAGCATGGAAAACAAAAATTTTCTATCGCATACAAACAAACAAGCCAAGATCTATCTACTAGATTGTAGCAACGAGTCGATAGTGGAACTCACCCTCGAAGATTCCAAAGCGGTTAACGAGCGATTCTCGTGGGTGATGTAGTTACTCTTTCCGATCTCAAGATCGCGTGAGCGATCCTTCCAGCGCCACGTTCCAAAGCGCTCCCTTGATCGGTCACATCGTTAAATTCGACGAAGACCTTCCTCTCCTTGTTCCAGTGAGCAGCGGAGGTTGTAGCACTCTCCTCGCGATTCCCAAAGACGACGGCGTGGTACCGGAGGTAGAGGGAGATCCATGAGGCTTCGCCTTAAGCCGGTGCGAGTATGGTGGAGCTTATGAGAGAGGCTATTAGTGGTCTAGTAATTAGACACACCAATTAGAAGGCTCTAAACCAATTAGAAGGCTCTAAACCGAATAGCTCTAAACCGGGGTCTAGATCTAGGGTTTAGTTTAGAGGATAGGAACTTGTGTGTGTAAGGAGGGGAGCCCTGCCCCTCCTTATATAGGTGGGAGGGCTGCGGCCAAGGGGAGGGATTGGAGTCCCTCCCCAACTCGGCCTTGAGGTGGGGCGCCGGCTTGGGGAGGAGGAATCCTCCCAACTCGGTTTCCACTTCTCCTCCTCTTTCCACTTTCCAAAACTTGCCGTTTGACTTTCAAACTAGCCGTTTGACTTTTCAATTTAGGATTTAAATAAACCCTTTATTTTGGACAGCGAGAACACTTAGTACATGATGCAATCATTCCAACTTTCAATGACACATTCATGTACCCTTCCCCTTCCGGAGTGCCGGACATTCCGGGACCTTCTAGAATGTTCCCGATGAAAACACCTAACCATTCCCCAACTCAAATGGGACTTTCCTTATATGAATCTTATTCTCCGGACCATTCCGGATCTCCTCGTGATATCCCGGATCCCATCCGAGACTCCGAACAACATTCGGTCTCTTTCTCATAATACCATAACTACTCAAACAACGTCGAATCCTTAAGTGTGTCTCCCTACGGTTCGTGAATTATGCGGACATGATCGAGACACTTCTCCGATCAATAACCAATAGAGGAATCTGGAAATTCATATGGCTCCCACATATTTCTACGATTACTTTGCGATCGAATGAACCACTTACATACGATACCAATTTCCCTTTGTCTCACGATATGTTACTTATCCGAGGTCATGATCGTCGGTATCTCTGCATACCTAGTTCAACCTCATCGATAAGTACTCTTTTCTCGTTCCGTGATATGTGATCCCTTGTGACCAAGTCACATGCTTGCAAGCTAATTGGATGACATTTCACCGAGAGGGCCGAGAATATCTATCCGTCATGTGGATGGACAAATCCACTCTTGATCCATGTGTTTCAACCAATACTTTCCGAACACCCAATGCCACCTTTATAGCCACCACATTACGGTGTGGTGTTTGATGACATCAAAGCATCCATCCAAGAAGGTGATATGCATGATCTCATGGTCGAAGGAATTAGGTTACTATGTATCAGAAAGCATATAGCAATTGAACTATTGAAATGACTTGATCTTTATGCTACGCTTATCTATAGGAGTATGTCCATCACATCATTCTCCTAATGATATGACCCTGTTGTTAATAACATCTCTATGTTCATGATCAGGAAACCATGATCATCTATTAACCAACAAGCTAGTTTAACAAGAGGCTTTACTAGGGACTCTTATTTTAGTTTACAAATCACACAAGTATTAATGTTTCCGGTTAATACAATTATAGCATGGTATGTAAACATTTATCATAAGGGTGAAGATATGATAATAACCACTTTATTATTGCCTCTTGGGCATATCTCCAACAGTCTCCCACTTGCACTAGAGTCAATAATCTAGTTTCAAACCTTTGTGTTTTCAACACCTATGGCTTTCCGGTGTTGTATGTACACGATTGCTAGTGGTCAATCTCGGATCCGACACTTCCAGTCCGTGTGTAATTGCATATCTTTGCGTCTCGCATCACTCATTCTCTAATGAGATAGCTTTGTATAATTTGGTCTTTGTGACCTTTAGTTCTTTGGGTTTAAAACATGTTGATAATATTGTCGCACAATATATCTTCATAGTATTATCCTGTGAACTACACCTAGTTTGATAACAAACTACTTGACACAATGCCCTCTTTGCTGCTATAATAGCAGTCATATACTTAGCCTTTTGTTGAAGTATCTGTCACAATGTCTTAACTTTGGAACTCATCCAAATCCATTATGGAACTCACTTTCCATTACATTGTGCCACCCTTAATTTAGATTGAGATAAACTTAATTTGTACTCTGTGACAAAACTAGTATCAATGTAGTACTTTTACAATGAACTAATCATCTATTTGTCACTTCTACAAATGATATACTCTTAGTTCTTCCAAAAGATCATAAGAATATCCTTACTATCATCCAATGATCATCTTATGAATCATTCTGGTATATGCTCATAATATTTATAGCATAGGACATATCTGGATTTGTACATATCACAGTATGATTGATATAAATACTCTTTGTGATTTCATACATCAAGTATCAATCTATACTTGAATCTTTGTTTCACTTACCAAGTGCCAATACACTTGAATATATCATCAACATTGAACTCTTTCAATCCTTTCTGTGCAATAAGAACCTTTCTTGTAGTTTCTATATTGAATTCATTCAATATCTCATCTATGTACTTCTGGCACAACCATATTAGCGTCTATTGATGCCAAATATTTGGGTTTTGCCTAAGTCTTTCATCGGGATGAAATTCTTAATATGTGTTAATAAAAGATACATTATTTCCAATCAACAATATGTCTTCCACATAATGTATTAGAAACATGTCTTAGCGCTCCCACTTAATTTCTTGCATATGCAAGCATCTTCATTGTCTCCGATGAAATTAAACTCTTTTAACAGTTTCATCATAGTGAAGATTCCAACTCCGCTATGCTTACTTCAACCATTGAAGTTTGCATATGCATTTAGCATCCTTTGAATTAACAAAACCCTTTGGACCGTGTCATGCACACGTCCTAGGTAACCATTCTATTAGAAGAACTTGTTTTGTTTATTCTACTACCACATAACAAATTATATGTAGTGGTTGCTACATTAATCCGTCTAGACTAAAAATCGCTATGAAAGATCAAATCTTGTCATATACAACCTTTGAACATTGCTGTGAACTCTTTCCCAACATGTCGACTATTTCATAGATGCGAAACATCCATGTCTACTTCTTTATAGATCCAAACACAACTGCAAGGTCTTACACCTTTTTCGAGGGTCTTTCAAGTTCAAAACTTGATTTCTCGTGTATGGAACTATCACGGATTATATGGCTTCAAGCCATTTGACGGAGTCGTGGCCCATCATCGCTTCTTTGCATGTAGTAGGTTCATTATTCTCAAATAATGATTCAACCCTCAAATCTTGGTATTTGATTGTTCATCCGACCTACTTGTTTCAATAGGAACTTGGATCTCCGTGACCACAACCTTTGAGGTACGTGAGCCGTGAGTTTTGTTGCTGCCTCCGGAACACTTTTCGGTGCTGCGCAACTCTGCACATATAGCTAAGGTTCCTTTAACCTTATCAAAGTTCTATCGTCCTCCCACTTTAACTTTTCACGAAAAATTCCTTCTCAAGAAACTTGACGTTCTAAGCGACAAACACTTTTGTCTCCGGTGTTTATGGAGGAATACTTAACATTTATACAAAGACAGGTTTATCCGACTTTGGTTGCACACATCTTTCTTATGCATAGCATACCAATGTTTAAGAAAGGACTACTTGGGTTTTATCCCAAACCATAACCTTATATGGTGTCATTTCAGCGGATTATGATGGAGCTCTTTTCAGTGGAAAACGGTAGTCTCTAAAGCTTTTAATCTTTAAAATATAATAGCAGTTTTATGAATTATACCTTCGATCTTACCATGTCAAACAAGGTTCAATTACATATTTCGAACGCTCCATACTCTTATGGTGTTTCGGAAAATGCAAATCCACGGAACTATTCCATAAATCTTAGGTATTATGCTAAACTTGTAACTTAAATATCTTCCTTTATGATCTTATCATAAACTATTTATATTCTTGTTACAATGATTTTGCACTTCATCTTGAAAGTCTTTTGAACTTTTCAAATATTTCATACTTCATCCTTATTAAGTAAATATTCATATATTCACTCAAATTTTCGGAGAAAGCATATGAAGTTGAAATCCATCGCTCTTGACTACACATAATGGAGTTCGTACAACAATATGCACAAGTTCCAATAAGCTAGTCATTCATTCCCTTTTGGCCTATGAACGAAGTTTTAATTATCTCTAGGAAAGTTTCAAAAACGTCATGTCATCAAAAATCAAAATAATCCAAAATTCCATCCACATGGAGTTTCTTCATGTTTTCTTTCAATATAATTTAAGCGATGTCACTTCCTAAGTGATCTTTCAATCAATTTGTCTTTCGACATTTTTAGCACTAGTTTTATGGATGTGATTTCTCCAACGAGATTTGTGAATCATCCATCTTTTATGGATTACGGCAATTATTTGAACAACCCTTTTGTTCTCATAATACCTGATAAAACAAATCCTGAAGGCAAGCTTTGATGTTTAACGAGCAACACAATAACCCTTTATTTGTTTTCGATGAACATCATCACTATTCTTTTGCTAGTTACTTAGGCCATTGTAGTTCATGAATTGTGTTGTTTCGTATGACGATTCACACCAACAAATTCAGTATCAAATACTTAAGAACCACATTGTTTAATAAGCAAAGAATATAGCCATAACATGTATATCATCTATATACTTAAGCTGAACAATTCTAGTCTTTTCTTTTCTGCCATATACTTATGAGATTCTCTTTCAGTATTTCCTTTTCTGTTTGAAAGAATCTATCAACATCAATAGTGGAGTCATACTTATGACACATAGTCCAAAGCGTGTATAGTTAAATACCAATGTCTTTGAACTTGCACTTTGAAGTAGATCACCATTATCAAATATTTGGTGTTCTTTCAAATTCCTTTCTTTAGTAATCTCTTGGTGTAGTAAACATTTTACTTACATCAAATATTCACCTTCATCATGGAATCGTCCATGACCAAGCTACTTTTAGCTTATAACGGTGAATCACGAGTATAATGTTGCTCTCCAAAACCTTTTGGAAGATTAGGACAACTAGTGTCTCCAACCTTTTTGCAAATTCTCATCAAATATGAGAACATGACTTTGCCATATTATACTCTATCATGTTGTAACCAAAACTTCGTTTCAGATATCACAATATCTTCCACAAATCATGGTTTCTGAAACAACTCTTTCAGATCCTAGATAACCTTGATATTAAGATAATCTTTTGAATATCAAGAATCATGGAGACAAACATGATACTCATATACTAACACTTTGGAATTGTCACTCTTGTTTTAATACCAATTATTAAACTTTCATGGAGTAACCGGAACTTACTGAAAGTTTGCAATAGGACTTTTAAACTTTAGATTAACACTTCAAAACAATACGATACCAGTTAAGTAACTAACAGAATTCTATAGTTCTATCATCTCAATTAAAACTAAGCGCAAGGTGGTAGCGGATGCCAATGACTACAACAATTATGCAAATTCACTTTGATTTTAGTTTATGATAAATTGAGTTCAAATTAATTAATGAAATTAAACTAGGTGAACTCCACTCAAAACAACATCCCTCACATTGTTTTAGTGATCACGAACCAAATCCACTACATCAAAACCGATCATCACGAGAGTTGATGTAGCTTCAATGGCGAACAATCAACATGTTCATCATATCTACTATATGACTCATGCTTTACCTTTCGGTGATCCGTGTTCCTGAGGCCATGTCTGTACATGCTAGGCTCGTCAAGACAAACCTTAGCTACCGCATAAGCAAATCTGGCTTGCTTACGTTGTATTCACCCGCGGAATCAAAGACACCCGATCATCACGTGGTGCTTCGAAGACAAGCTTTGGCAGCAGTGCATACTAAGGGTGAACACTTTAGAACTTGAAATTTATGTGCATGAGGGATCATCTTATAATGCTACCGTCGTCTACTAAGCAATACAAGATGCATAAAGGATTAACATCACATGCAATTCATAATATGTGATATGATATGGCCTTTCTTCTTTGTGCTTCCGATCTCCATCTTCAAGCACGAACATGATCTCCATCATCACCGGCATAGCATCAAGGTCAATGACGCTTCTTCATGGTTGTCGTCCACCAGCTTCAACTATTACAACTACTTTGAATAGACACGCAGGTCTTAACAGAAATTAAAGACAACCATATGGCTCCTGCCGGTTGCCAACTTACAATAAGGAACATTGCATACATCAAATATAATCACAATCATGGCCATATCACATCATCTTGCACCCTGCAAAACAAAGTTTAGACGCCTCTACTTTCTTTGCATATTTTACGTGGTTTGGGGCTTTCAATAAGTGTCGTTCTAACTTACGAACAAGAACCACAACATTGATACTAGCATTGTTGATTACCGTTGTAAATTGGATCTTTACTATGCTAGGAGAAACACCCGCAAAGCCACTTATGCAATACAAGTTGCATGTCAAGCGTGGAGCAAGTCTCATGAACGATGTCATGTAAGGTTAGCCCGGGCCGCTTCATCCCAACATACCGCAAGATGCAAAGTACACAAAAAGCAATCGACAATAAAAGCATCAACGCCCACAATGACCATTGTGTTCTACTCGTCAATGATCTACATATAGACACGGCTCTCGATACCACTGTTGTGGTTCGTAGCATGGAAAACAAAATTTTCTATCGCATACAAACAAACAAGCCAAGATCTATCTACTAGATTGTAGCAACGAGTCGATAGTGGAACTCACCCTCGAAGATTCCAAAGCGGTTAACGAGCAGATTCTCGTGGGTGATGTAGTCACTCTTTCCGATCTCAAGATCGCGTGACGATCCTTCCAGCGCCACGTTAAAGCGGCGCTCCCGGATCGGTCACACGTTCGGTACTGACGAAGACCTTCCTCTCCCTTGTTCCAGCGAGCAGCGGAGGTTGTAGCACTCTCCTCGCGATTCCGTGACCTGACGGCGTGGTACCGGAGGTAGAGGGAGATCCGCAGGCTTCGCCTTAAGCCGGTCAAAGTATGGTGGAGCTTATGAGAGGCTATTAGTGGTCTAGTAATTAGACACACCAATTAGAAGGCTCTAAACCAATTAGAAGGCTCTAAACGAATAGCTCTAAACCGGGGTCTAGATCTAGGGTTTAGTTTAGAGGATAGGAACTTGTGTGTGTAAGGAGGGGAGCCCTGCCCCTCCTTATATAGGTGGGAGGGCTGCGGCCAAGGGGAGGGATTGGAGTCCCTCCCCAACTCGCCTTGAGGTGGGCGCCCGGCTTGAGGAGGAATCCCTCCCCAACTCAGTTTCCACTTCTCCTCCTCTTTCCACTTTCCAAAACTTGCCGTTTGACTTTCAAACTAGCCGTTTGACTTTTCAATTTAGGATTTAAATAAACCCTTTATTTTGGACAGCGAGAACACTTAGTACATGATGCAATCATTCCAACTTTCAATGACACATTCATGTACCCATCCCCATCCGAGTGCTTGGACATTCAGGACCTTCTAGAATGTTCCTGATGAAAACAGGAACCATTCCCCAACTCGAAATGGGACTTTCCTTATATGAATCTTATTCTCCGGACCATTCCGGATCTCCTCGTGATATCCGGATCCCATCCGAGACTCGAACAACATTCGGTCTCTTTCTCATAATACCATAACTACTCAAACAACGTCGAATCCTTAAGTGTGTCTCCCTACGGTTCGTGAATTATGCGGACATGATCGAGACACTTCTCCGATCAATAACCAATAGAGAATCGGAAATTCATATGGCTCCCACATATTTCTACGATTACTTTGCGATCGAATGAACCACTTACATACGATACCAATTTCCCTTTGTCTCACGATATGTTACTTATCCGAGGTCATGATCGTCGGTATCTCTGCATACCTAGTTCAACCTCGTTACTGATAAGTACTCTTTTCTCGTTCCCGTGATATGTGATCCCTTGTGACCAAGTCACATGCTTGCAAGCTAATTGGATGACATTTCACCGAGAGGGCCCAGAGAATATCTATCCGTCATGTGGATGGACAAATCCCACTCTTGATCCATGTGTTTCAACCAATACTTTCCGAACACCCAATGCCACCTTTATAGCCACCCTGTTACGGTGTGGTGTTTGATGACATCAAAGCATCCATCCAGTAAAGGTGATATGCATGATCTCATGGTCGAAGGAATTAGGTTACTATGTATCAGAAAGCATATAGCAATTGAACTATTGAAATGACTTGATCTTTATGCTACGCTTATCTATAGGAGTATGTCCATCACATCATTCTCCTAATGATATGACCCTGTTGTTAATAACATCTCTATGTTCATGATCAGGAAACCATGATCATCTATTAACCAACAAGCTAGTTTAACAAGAGGCTCTACTAGGGACTCTTATTTTAGTTTACAAATCACACAAGTATTAATGTTTCCGGTTAATACAATTATAGCATGGTATGTAAACATTTATCATAAGGGTGAAGATATGATAATAACCACTTTATTATTGCCTCTTGGGCATATCTCCAACACTTGTCTTCATCATTCCATGAGCACGAGGATGGCAAGCTTCAAGCATGAGATCTTCTAGAGATGGCGCATCTTGAGCTCGCCCTTCTTCATCCCTACTTGAGGTTGATCCATCTTGATGCAACTCTTTGCACATGTCTTGATCAACCTTCAAGCTCCTTCTTTCTTCATGATTCCAATGGGCACAAAGCCCTTGGACATTTCTTCATCTTCCAACCTTGAGACCAACACATGACCCAAGTGATGCCAATGGACAAGCCTACAAGTGAAACTCAATTTACACATTAGTCCATAGAGATTGTCATTAATTACCAAAACCACACATGGGGGCATACATGCCCTTTCAATCTTCCCCATTTTGGTAATTGATGACAATCCCTTAGCGAGGGTTTAAATATGACAATTAACGACCAAAGCGGTTGCCCCAACATCAAATACTACACAAGTATGTGATGTTGGTACAACCACAATATATAGAGCAAACTCCCCCACAATCTATGCATGTGTGATGAACTTGAATTTCATTGCATAGATTGCCACCCGTTACCGTTGGTTGAGTTTCCTCTATATATTCAACATGCAAAGCAAACACATAGATGCAAGATCATGAGAGGCAAATGCTTAAGAACACACTCAAAGCAAAGCCCAACTTCCCTTAAACCCTCCAAAACTTCTCCCCCATTGGCATCGATTGCCAAAATGGGTGAAAAGTTGTGAGCAGTCGACATAGTGAGAATTCCTCCAAAGGTGTGCATATGCACAAGTCAAATGATGAGAACTAGGGAGGAAGTAAAACTATATTGAGGACCCAAAGAAATCAAAAAGAAAAGAAAGAAAAGAAAAGGGCTTCAACAAATGAAGCGAGCAATCAAAAGATCCAAAAGAAACAATTGAAACACCATCAAATGATGTCAAAAGGGAACAACAACCAAAAGAGTGTTTAAATAAAAATAGAGAAGCTCCCCAAAGTTTGTGCAAAGATTAGAATATTTGTATTGAATACAATATGCACAAATATGGAATCCTTGCTCCCCCATAAGCATTTAAACCACAAGAAATGAGAAAGAAGGAACATGTGCATCATTAAATGAATTATATAAGCTCCCCAAAAATTGTGCACCAATTATAGTAATTATATTTGGAAACAATGTGCACAACCATGGAATCCTAACTCCTCCAAAACCATTTAACAATGCACACAAAATACAATAATTTGGAAACCACCGAAGAATCAAAATGAAGTAAGAGATGATTTCCAAGAAATGCAAAAACAACCAAATATTGATCTTCTCTTGTGTGTATAAATTTTTAGGTGGAAAATATCACAAAGACATATAACCACAAAGAAACATGCACACACAAGATATATACTCAAGAGAGCACATGAAGACCCCAAAAAAAGTCATAGAATATACCAATAAGATGTTTTGCTTGAAAGCATGCCCAAGGGCTCAAATATATCTTATTGTACATCAATGAGCTTCAAACACCAACATACCCCATACAACCCAACTATTCTCAAGGGAAGAAGAGGATAGAAGGAATATATGGAGAAAGGCAACAAGTATCACAAGATAGAAATCAACTTGGCAAAAATACTCACTATTGCACATGGGAGATATTGAGGAAATGATATGCAACAAAGTTGCTAGATTGACATATTTGGGATTAGTGAATCATGAGCATGATTTAGTATAGTCCCCATTATATGCACTCATCTCAACATACACTCATTTGCAATAGAGAGAACTCTTCAAAGCCAAAACAAGAAATCCTACATATGGAAGAACACAAATTCATGCCAACAAGCAACCTACACAAGGTTGGGAACAAGATATGTATGCATGAGAGATAGATACTTGTTTCCGAGATATAATTGGTAGGATGAAGAAGATATGAATTCGTTGATCATCCTAGCTTGCATCCAACTAACATGTAGACGCCACTTCTTCCTTGTTCAAGATACAAGCACCCAATATATATCTCCAATGTACCTAAAACACAATTAAGTACACTATGGTCCCCAAACAAATTGGGTCCAAAGTAGTTAGTGAAACTACAATACATAGGAGAGCCCCCACACAAATATATGCATATTGATATGAAATTGAATTTCATGCACATCTTAGCCCATTAGGATTTGGTGGAGTTTCCCCTATATATTGGATCAAAAGCAAGCATGCCATAATATATACAAGAAGTAAATATGCATGCATAGACTTTCAAGAACCAAAAGGAGATACAATTTGAACAAAAACACCAAGTAAACCAATAAGACACACACAAAAGTGTGACTCGACAAAAGGTGTCCAAATTGTATCGAAGGGCCAAATCAACACATGAAAGAACACAAGTTCAACAAATGAACTCGAAAGAGCCAAAGAAAAAGGATAACAAAAATACCAAGACTCAAGGATTTATCTCATCCTATAAGAGCAAAACAAGAGAAACGGAATGAGATAAAGCCAACTTCCAACGAGAGCAAGGAAATAATAACCAAAACAAACTCTTCACACTTTTCATGATGGCACACAAAGTACCAACACAAAAAGGATCGAGCTTCCAAGCAAAAAGGATCAAATCAAGAAGCATAAAACAATGTTCTAGATAATATAGGAGAGCTCCCCCATAAGTAGAGCATTATATATAATTTTGCCTTTGAATGCAAAATTCCCACAAATGAGATCATCACTACTACCTACACTAAATAAAACACAAGGGGAAATAAATAAAATAAGAAGATCCACAAGAGGCAAGGAAATCTTGGGAGAAAATAGAAAAACATTTTTCTTGACCAAAGAAAAGACAAATAAGAAAATGAAAAAGTGAATATGATCAATAAAATCTACCATATATTAAATACTAATTGTCCAAGGACAAGAAGTAATAGGGATAACTTTCCCGAGGTAGTTTGCAAGGATATCCAAGATCATATTCACAAAGAAGCATATAACAAGATAGGAATTAAGCTTGATGTTTCGAAAGAGATTCTTGATTGCTTCAAATAGTCACACAATCACTAGTGATTGGATTAAATAGAAGCAAGTGATTCCCATGAGGATATGTAGATCCAAATATGAGGAAACACATACCAAGAATCACTCTCACAAACAAGATCCAAAAGATGAGCAATAAAAACATTTAAGTAAATTGGAACTTGTATGAGCAAATGTGCCACATAGGAACTAGATAATTCTCAATATCAAATCTAAGTGGCACTACCTCAAATGTCCACATTTTCTAGGTTTGTAATATGCACAAAGCATATGACTCCCCCATAATGTGATAAACCAAGAAATAACAACAAGAGGCAAGAAAAACAAAATAGAGGTATTAATGGACATTATGGAATATAAGATTCTCATGAGAGAGACATACCACATAGAGAGTAGATAAACATGTAATAAAACTACTAAGTGGTTTTCCTCATGTACACACATTTTAGGATTGTGGAATGCCCAAGCATGACACTCCCCCAAAACGTAATAGTCCATTAATCCCTCATAAGAGCCAAATAAGATACCTACTAGAAACAATAAAGGCTCCAAACCAAAAGCATAAATACATGGTGTGCTAACCAACATACACAAATATACATCATAGATCAATATAGGTAAGTGGGAAGCACAACATGTACAAACACATGCAAGGTACAAAACCAACACATGCACAAGGGAGCAAGTAACTATAAATGTAAAGGAGTTAAGCACAAGTTACCGGAAGGTGGAACATTGGATATAGAATAGATGCATGATAACCCAAATAACTTGACTTTCATAAGAAGGAATAGATGAAGATCCCTCAAATCTTCATAAGGTTGTCAAGTCTTCAATGCCCTCCAAAAACACCTATTGATCAAGTTTTAGCTTGTTGGTCCCCAACCAAGTTGGGTCCTAAGAAGTTAGTCACAATAGGTTTGGCCACCCAAATGGTTCTTCTCTTGACACCACTTTGGGCACCAACAAATTTGGCAAACACATTGCCCATCTCATCCTTACGAAGAAAATAAGCATCATCAATCAAGATAGGATGAGATGAGGAGATACCCATGGTGCATGAGGAAGAAAGGTGCCCCTTCTCACGGCATATGTAGCAAGTTCTTCTCTTGCCATCTTTATTCTTGGGAGGAGCTGCACCATGAAGAAGAGCTTGAGTCTTCTTGGGAAGTGGCCCATCTTGAGCTTGTGGAGGAGCTTGAGGCCGCTTCCCTCGTTGCTTCCCACTAAGAGGCTTCTTCTTCAATGGGAAATCCCTCACATGATGCCCTTCTTCCTTGCACTTGAAGCACACAATGTTGGCCGGATTCTTCACTTGTCCTTGGCCCTTATTCTTGTTCCCCTTGTGTTTCAACGAGTTAGTGGGCTTGCTCTTGGTGTTGGAGTTGAATCCAAGCCCACTCTTGTCACTTGGGGGACATCGCACACTCAACATCTTCTTGAGTGTGGTCTTACCTTCATGACACCTTTTCAAGTCATTCTTCAAATAAGTGACTTGAGCCTTGAGCTCTTTGACTTCCTCTACATGGTTAGTATCAACAACAATACTAGAGGAAGTAGAAGCTTCATTGTTAGAGCAACAAGGCAAATGATGCAATTCATCACAAGATTTAGCATGGTTGTGAGAGGATGAATTACAAGGACTAGCACATGGCAATATAGCATTAGGAGTAGATGTAGTGCTAATGTCCACATGAGGCCCACTAGATGTTACCTTTGACACAATGGCCTCATGAGCTAACCTTAGCCTACCATGGGAGACTAGAAGATCCTCATGCGAGCTTGAGAGCTTGGCATGACTTTCTTCTAATTTCCCATAGTTGCTAGTTAGCAAAGCAAGTTGAGCCTTTAGCTCAACATTCTCCTTCAAGATAGATGCTTCACAAGAAATAGAGTTAGTAGCACACGCATCATCAATAAAAGCAAGAGGTGAGTGCAACTTGGAAAGCTCTTTAGAATATGAAGCTTTAAGTTGCTCATGTGACTCGGTGAGTTTGATGAGCTCACCCTTGATGACCCTAGAGCCATTGTTGAGGTGCTCAAAATCCTCAAGGAGTTTAGCATAGGAAACTTCAAGTTCATCATTTTTAATTTGAAGAGCACTTGCCACCTCAAACTCTCTATCATGAGATTTCTTTACTCTAGATAGCTCTAGAGCAAAGGCCTCCTCAAGAGAATCCTTAATGGTTTGTTCCTCTTCAAGAGCTTCATTTAGGTTGGCAATTTCATTAGCATACTCACGCTCAAGACTACTTATTTTATCTATTTTCTCCTCATGCTCATATATTTGTTGCCTACTTTCAATAGCACAAGTCAAGATTTCAATGAAAGTAGAGCAAGAATTTTTATTAGGATGAAGAGCACGAAGGACTAGCCCCCCTTCTCTTTTAAGGAAACAACATCATCATCTACTTCTATATGATCAACATTCACATCATCATGAGATATATTGGAGTCCAAAGGAGAGGTTACCTTTGAACCCTTAGCCATGAGGCACAAGTGAACATTGGAAGAGGATGATGATGAGGGAACACATGAAGCTCCAATGACAACCTTGCCTTGGCCCACACAATCTTCACTTTCCTCTACATGGTTAGCAACACAAGAACTAGAGGAAATAGAAGCACATTCATCATGGCAACAAGGCAAAGCAAGCATATCATCATGAGACATATTCAAGGAATTTATACATGATATGCAAGGGCAATCAACAATAGGATGTAAAACACATGTGGTCCTACAAGTGTTCATGCCCAAAGATACACCATTGCAATGAGATAGAGACAAAGGATCATGAATGGAAATCTCACTATCTACATTACAAGTTCTATCACCACTCACCATATCATTACCTTGAGATAACTCATATGTTGGTGAAGTGGAAGAGGATGAGAAATCATCGCGGCCGGAGGTGGATGGAACACAATCATCCTTATCAAGCTTGGACACATCATATTTTGCTTGAAGCTTGGTCCAAATATCATGAGCATTCCGAAAAGGCATGATTGAGGAAAGAACTACAAAGCTCACAACATTAACAAGCACATTAGATGCTTGAGCTTCGAGATAAGAGTTTGTCTTCTCCTCCAAAGATAGATTTTGGGGATCCTTAGGAGGAGACAAGCCCATATATAGAATACGCTCAATGATAGGGTCAATGGCCCGAAAATGACTAAGCATCTTGAAGCCAAACATCATAATGTGTGCCATCAAAATCAAATGTGTGAGAGTGCACTAAACCTCTAGGAGACATCTTTACTCTCGAGGCGGTGAAGCCTAAAAGCGAGAGACCTCGCTCTGATACCAATTGAAAGTACAAAGGAAGTCGCCTAGAGGGGGGGTGAATAGGCTTTTAAAAATATTACGGTTTAGGCTCAAGTAAATGCGGAATAAAACTAACGTTTAATTTATTGAGCACAAAACCTAGCCACTAAGTTCACCTAGGTGCACCAACAACCTATGCTAAGCAATACAAGCAACAAGGTGATAGCAAGGTATAAATACTTCAAGCACGATGGCTATCACAATGTAAAGTGCATAAGTAAAGGGTTCGGTTGAGAGATAACCGATGGACGCGGAGACGAAGATTTGTTTCCCGAAGTTCACTTCCAAAGAAGCTACGTCTCCGTTGGAGAGGTGCGATGGTGCAATGCTCTCCGAACGCCACAATGGCTCACCTCGAGGTGTGGTGGCTCGATGCTCACCCAACGCCACACAAGGCCTCACCCCGGATGCGGAAGCACGCAACTCACCGACGCCACAAAAGGCTCACCCTATTCTCCCAAGTGCGCACCACAAAAGGCGGGCACTTGCTCCACTATGGGACGCTTGAGGGAAGTAACCGAACCCGTACAAGATTGGGGCTAACTCCACAACTCAATTGGAGGCTCCCAACAATAAAGCCACAAAAGGCCAACAATGCCACAAAAGGCTAGAAGACCACAAAAGGTCAACAATCCAACCACACAACCGTCTAGAGTTTCAAGGAACCCAAGAGAAACAAGCTCACAAGCTTGAACTCGCCGAATCTCCGAGGAGAACTCAAACCTATGCACCAAATGCAAGGGCAAGTCCTTCTCCCCCAAATTCCAACAAAGCTACAAAAGCTATTGGGGGAATAAGGGAGGAAGAACACAAGAGTAGAACTCAAACCTATGCACCAAATGCAAGGGCAAGTCCTTCTCTCCCAAATTCCAACAAAGCTACAAAAGCTATTGGGGGAATAAGGGAGGAAGAACACAAGAGGAGAACACAAAACTCTCCAAGATCTAGATCCAAATGATTCCTTCACAAAGAAGGGATTTGACTTGGTGGGATTGTAGATCTAGATCTCCTCTCACTTTTCCCTCAAAAAGATGTAAGAATCATGGGAGGGAGAGGGAGTAAGAGAGCTCAAATAGGTCAACAATGGTGGGCAAAGACGAGCTCAAAAGATGGGGAACCATTGGGGAAGAAGCCCCCCTTAAATAGGACAAGGAAAAACTGACCGTTTGGGCCAGATTCGCGCCCCCACCGGAACTTACGGCCTCCCACCGGAACTTCCGGCAAATAGAAACACAAGTTACTGAACCTGACCAGAACTTGGGTCGGAACTTGGCCGGAACTTGGCCAGAACTTCTGCTCAAGCAAAAACACAGGACAACATTGCACGAAAACTTCAATAACTTTTGATCCCGGACTCCGTTTTTGATGATCTTGGGCTCGTTTTGAAGAGAACGAAAAGTTTTACAAGATTATGCAAAGAAACATAACAGTCCAGAATGGAAGTATAAAACCAAATTGATAAAGATATGACCTCTCTAGAAGCGATGAACCGGTAAAACCTCCAAAACCCAAAACACAAGAAGTTGAGCTTGGAAACTCCGACTGGGATGAAACCAATTTTGTTGGAAAGGTAATGACGAATAGAATCCAACAAAATGTCGAAATATTGGGTATAACCTTGGGAGAAAATACTATGAATATATATGTGAAGTATCCCCCAAGGTGTGGAGCCGGAAAACTCGCAAGATCAAAAACCGCAATAAGATATGCAAGTGAAATCCTTAGATGATGAGCTAGAGCTTGTTATGATGGTGAACACAAGCTCTAGATCCTCTCATGGACAAGAACCAAATAACAACCAAGAAGTATGAGGCTATAAATGCGAAGGTTTGAGCTCTCTCCGAACAATGCAAACGAGACACCCGCTTGAGAGCCCCTCTTGATAGTACGGCTATCTATCCTAAACCCGGTCTCCCAACTAACAACACGAGACCGGCAAAAGAGAAGCCCTATCAACATACCTTTGCCTTGAGCGTCCCACTTGAACTTGATGTAGACCGTCTTGTTCTTCTATAGTGGGAACACCTTTCTTGTTTGCTCTTGCTCGCTCTTGCTTGATGAAGACTTGCAAAATGCTCCCCCATACTCCATGGGGAAACCTCTTCTTTGAACTTGTCTTCATCATTCCATGAGCACGAGGATGGCAAGCTTCAAGCATGAGATCTTCTAGAGATGGCACATCTTGAGCTCGCCCTTCTTCATCCCTACTTGAGGTTGATCCATCTTGATGCAACTCTTTGCACATGTCTTGATCAACCTTCAAGCTCCTTCTTTCTTCATGATTCCAATGGGCACAAAGCCCTTGGACATTTCTTCATCTTCCAACCTTGAGACCAACACATGGCCCAAGCGATGCCAATGGACAAACCTACAAGTGAAACTCACTTTACACATTAGTCCATAGGGATTGTCATTAATTACCAAAACCACACATGGGGGCATACATGGCCTTTCACATTGAGTGTTCGGAAAGTATGTGTTGAGGCACATGGATCAAGAGTGGGATTTGTCAATCCATATGACGGATAGATATACTCTGGTCCCTCTTGGTGGAATGTCATCCAATTAGCTTGGAAGCATGTGACTGGCTCACAAGGGATCACATATCACGGGAACGATAAAAGAGTACTTATCGGTAACGAGGTTGAACTAGGTATGCAGAGATCATTAAGGCCATATCACATCACTGCACACCCCTGCAAAACAAAGTTAGACGCCTCTACTTTCTTTGCATGTTTTACGTGGTTTGGGGCTTTCAATAAGTGTCGTTTTAACTTACGAACAAGAACCACAACGTTAATACTAGTATTGTTAATCACCCGTTGTAAATTGGATCTTAACTATGCTAGGAGAAACAGGCACCCGCAAAGCCACTTATGCAATACAAGTTGCATGTCAAGCGTGGAGCAAGTCTCATGAACGATGTCATGTAAGGTTAGCCCGGGCCGCTTCATCCCAACATCCCGCAAGATGCAAAGTACACAAGAAGCAATCGACAATAAAAGCATCAACGCCCACAATGACCATTGTGTTCTACTCAATAGCAAGATCTACATATAGACACGGCTCGATACCCTTGTAGGGTTTCGTAGCATGGAAAACAAAAAATTTCTATCACATACAAACAAACAAGCCAAGATCTATCTACTAGATTGTAGCAACGAGTCGATGGAATAACTCACCCTCGAAGATTCCAAAGTGTTTAACGAGAGCGGATTCTCGTGGGTGATGTAGTCGTACTCTTCCCGATCTCAAGATCGCGTAGACGATCCTTCCGGCGCTGCGTTCGGGCAGCGCTCCCTTGATCGATCACGTTCGATTTTCGACGAAGACCTTCCTCTCCCTTGTTCCAAAGCAGCGGAGGTTGTAGCACTCTCCGTGATTCCGGACACTGTGGCGTACCGGAAGTAGAGGGGAGATCTCGCAGGGCTTCGCCTTAAGCCGGAGCGAGTATGGTGGACTATGAGAGAGCCCTCGGTGTTCTAGGGTTTAGACACACCAAGGAGGGGGCTAGCCTGGCGGCTAGGGTTTGACCTAGGCGGCGGCGAGATGCCCTAGGCCGCCGGCGGCGGCTAGGGTTAGGGTTTAGAGGTAGGGAACTTGTGTGCTAGGAGGGGCAGCCCTGCCCCTCCCTTTATAGGTGGGAGGCGCGGACAAGGGGAGGGGAGTCCCTCCCCAACTCGGCTTCAAGGTGGGCCGGCGGTGGAGGGGAGGAACTCCTCCCCCAACTCGGTTTCCACCTCCCTCTCCACTTCCCAAAATAGCCGTTTGACTTTCAAATTGGCGTTTGACTTTTTCAAACTAGGATTTGATTAAACCCTTTATTTTGTTCAGCGATGACACCTAGTACATGATGCAATCATACCAACTTGATATGACACATTCATGTACCCTTTCCCTTCGGAGTGCCGGACATTCCGGAACCTTCTAGAACATTCCCGATGAAAACACCGGAACCATTCTCCAACTCCGAAACATGACTTTCCTTATATGAATCTTATTCTCCGGACCATTCCGGATCTCCTCGTGATATCCCGGATCCCATCCGAGACTCCGAACAACATTCGGTCTCTTTCTCATCATTCCATAACTACTCAAACAACGTCGAATCCTTAAGTGTGTCTCCCTACGGTTCGTGAATTATGCGGACATGATCGAGACACTTCTCCGAACAATAACCAATAGAGGAATCTGGAAATTCATATGGCTCCCACATATTTCTACGATTACTTTGCGATCGAATGAACCACTTACATACGATACCAATTTCCCTTTGTCTCACAATAGTTTACTTATCCGAGGTTATGATCGTCGGTATCTCTGCATACCTAGTTCAACCTCGTTACTGATAAGTACTCTTTTCTCGTTCCCATGATATGTGATCCCTTGTGAGCCAGTCACATGCTTGCAAGCTAATTGGATGACATTTCATCGAGAGGGCCCGGAGTATATCTATCCGTCATATGGATAGACAAATCCCACTCTTGATCCATGTGTCTCAACCAATACTTTCCGAACACTCAATGCCACCTTTATAGCCACCCATTTACGGTGTGGTGTTTGATGTCATCAAAGCATCCATCCGGTAAAGGTGATATGCATGATCTCATGGTCGAAGGAATTAGGTTACCATGTATCAGAAAGCATATAGCAATTCAACTATTAAAATGACTTGATCTTTATGCTACGCTTATCTATAGGAGTATGTCCACCATATCATTCTCCTAACGATATGATCTTGTTGTTAATAACATCTCAATGTTCATGATATGGAAACCACAATCATTTATTAACCAACAAGCTAGTATTATGAAGAGGCTTTACTAGGGACTCTATTTTAGTTTACAAATCACACAAGTTTTAATGTTTCCTTGTTAATACTATTATAGCATGAATATAAACATTTATTATAAACACAAAGATATAATAATAACTACATTTATTATTGCCTCTAGGGCATATCTCCAACACCTTTTTGCTTTAAACATGGTCATTGACAAGTATAGTGTGTAAGCAAGCATGGCAAGTTGCTTTCCATAGATCCTTTCACACTTCTCCTGAGCACCGTGAATCCTATTTTTTTCGATTTTATAGTTAGGTGTGTCGAGAAAATGTAAACCAAACGTTCGCAGCTAGATATATACATGGAGATTGCATACAAAAAAGTCCCATTAAAATACTTTATATTTGGGAGATAAAAAAACAAATTTCTAACAAAAACATATACTATTTACTATCAGAAATTTTTCTTTTTTATATTTCCCAAAATACAACGACAGAACTCTTTTGCTTACACTTCTCTTGTATATATCTATCTATATATTTGATGCCATAAGTTTTGGAGACATAGAAGTGTGAGGTTTTGAAATTTTCAAATATTTGAAAGTGAAGGGAGCATTCGTGCCCATGTGCCAAAGACACTTTCCATGGATGGTGATGTTATTCATTGTAGTAAGGTCAAGAATCCAATTTGCATTCCTCGTAGCATCGAGAACAGGTCAAGAATCCGATATTATGCAGAAACTCCATACAATCTCCGCGGGGCACTGGTTCTGCAGCCATCTTGTCCAGTAACAAGTCGTTTTCTCGTCGCCGATGGTGATTGGAGTCGCTGAAGAGAACAAGGCAGCAGAGTCAGCTCTTGTTACATGAAAGCGACATGGTGTCCCACGGCTAGTGAGGTGTGTTGTCCATCTCACTGAGAGGACCAGCGCAGCCGCTATGCACGGCTCCAAGCCGGTGGCTGCTCCCCAGGTTTTAAAAATAATACTATTTATTATTATTATTTTACGTTTTGTTTAAAATCGTTTTGTAAATAGTTTTTGAGATAAAAGGAAAATAGGATTTTAATTTGATTTAAAAGAGAGGGAGGACTTTAGAAATAAAGGTAGGATTTTAGCGAAAATACTTTTAGAGACAAAAATATGCATGATGTCGAAAAAAAAACAAAAAAAAACAAACAAACTATGTCATGGAATATATCTCTGGGCATTTGATCTCCTAATAAAATGGCAGGTACATATTCTATATGTTAAATGACATTCAAATTACCTAATTAATTTTCTCTCCCATTGAGTGCAATGCAGGGGCATGTGTGCTAGTGAACTCCAAAGCTGCCAAGATTGTTAGCTTGGGACACCCACATCAGAATCGTAGATTTATGGATGCCCCCTGACAATGTGAATAGCCATTCCATGTACGACGTGGGCAGCAGCCCCGTTTCCTCTGTCCTTATGTACGTCGACCCACCCACGATATATAGTACTCCCTCCGTCCGCAAATAAGTGTACTTTTAGGCTTATCCTAAATCAAAGTTAGTATAGTTTGACTAACTTTATAGGAAAACGTAGCAATATTTAAGACACTAAATTAGTACCATTAGATATGTTTTCAAATTTAATTTCATAATATGTCAATTTGACGTAATATATATTGTTATATTTATCTATAAAGTTGGTCAAATTTGATAAAGTTTGAGTAAGACAAAAGATAGAAGTACACTTATTTACGGACGGAGGTTAACTTAAACTTGTCCTTCAAAAATATACTTTATGTCCGGCACTACTTGTCTTACTAATGCCAAATGGATCGGCACATATTATATACACTAACATGGCATGTCTAAAAGAACGATATGATAGAAAGAATTAGCCAATCCACTCATACGGTTTAACACCTCCCCCACCATCACCACACACGCACACCACGTGTATGACAGGAAGACAAGTCAACACGTGTAAACAGATAAGTATGGCTCAAGAGGCTAATACAAAGACAAGAGGAGGGCAACAACAATTTTATTAATATAAATTGCGGAAGTCAGGACTTAAACTCGAGATCTTAGGTTCTGATACCATATTAAGCTTCATACACTAATCAACTATTTTAAAATATCGATCTCATAGAAAGAGTTAGTCAATCCACTTATACAGTTTAACACTATGTTACCATAACATCACACAACCAAGACAAGATAAGATTAATCAGTTTCAGGCCATTTATTCAGTATATTGCTTTAACCAGTTTCAAGCAGGTTGGCATCTAAGCCTTCTCCCCTCTGCCATCCTGATCATCACACAACCACTACAGGAAACGGACAAGGCGCCAACAGCCAAAATCTGTCGACATAGCCGTATTTGTCGTCGGCGTAGGCTATGCCGATGGCTATCAGCATATCCCCATTGACATAGAATGACGTCGGCATAGAGGAAGCCGTCAGCGCAAATGGTAGGATGAAAATTCGACATTTATTCTTCTATTGTAAATTTGCTCGTCCTATATGGCCAATCATTCAGATAGTCTCTAGTTTATCTCCCCCATGTTTGGTGGCTAATGTATTTGGTAACTGGTTGTATAGGGTTGAGGATAAATACATGACTTTGTTTAGGGTGAGAGCGTTTGGCATTATTTGGTCGGTTTGGCTATGTAGAAATGACAGAATTTTTAATAATATTGTATCTTCTAACATGCATGTTATTTATCGGGCCACAACTATTATCCGGTCATGGACTGCCATTTAATGTATTGAGTTTCGCGACTTATTTGTGGAGGGGTATAAGCGATTGGAGGACACGGTGAGAGATATTTTCTCCCGACATGGATGGCCACATGAATTCAGGATTGATTTTTCATAGCTTGAGGCCGTTTATTTTGCGAGTGTTATTTGTAATGTTGGTCTACTTTTGTGGTTCTCTAATTGTGTGGATTTGTTCGGCTGTGTGTATCCTAGTTATGCAGAGGCAGGGTGTAAACATTACTTAACTAATAAAAACAGCCATTTGTAAAAAAAACATAGTTCAATTTAGTACTCCTTCTGTTTCAAAATATAAGATGTTTTAGGTTTGTAAAGAGAATGTATCTGGACTTGTTTTAGTGTGTAGATTCACTCCAAATATGAGTAAACCTATATACTAAAAGTAGTCTAGATACATTTGCTTCATAAAGCTAAAACATCTTATATTTTAAAACGAAGGGAGTAGATAACACAAGATATATCTCCCAGTCTATTTTCCAATGATTGCAATCAGAAATACTCTGTACAATCTACTTACTATCCATACCAGGATGGAGGTGGGGCGTCCCGGTCGCCCTCGGGAGGGCGAGAGGAACACGAGCTGCTTGGTTTTTTTTCGTTCTCTCATGGCCTACTTACGAGGTGAGAGTCAGATTGGGTGATTAATTTGCGGTGCCCAACTGGGTCGGCCTCCCGTATATTTATTATATTAGAGTTAAGTTGTACTACTTCTTATGTTTTACTATAATATAAGATGTTTTAGTTTTATAAAAAGATGGTATCTAGACTTTCTTTAGTAAGTATGTTCGAACTAAATCTACAATAAAATTAGTCTAAATACACTCTTTTCACAAATTTAAAACATCTTATATTATAAACGGAGGGAGTACAACGCCCCCCAAAAGCACACTCCAGCCTAGAAACCAGGGCAGTGCTCAAGAGACGAGCGCATCAAATTAATGGAGGTGTTTAGCTTTTGCTTAGTATTTATCATCACGGTGCTCGTCCTTTGGCTTGTAAAGCTTGCAGCATCCTCCGGTGGCAACAACAACAAGCGGCTTCCACCGGGGCCATGGACGCTCCCCATCATCGGCAGCCTGCACCACGTCGTCAGCGTCCTCCCGCACCGCAGGCTCATGGAGATGGGTCGCCGGCATGGGCCCCTGATGCACCTGATGCTAGGAGAGATCCCCACCGTGGTGGTCTCCAATGCCGAGGCGGCGGCCCTGGTGATGAAGACCAACGACCTGTCGTTCGCGAGCCGGCCGAGCAGCACGACGCTGGACATCGTGAGCTGCGGCGGCAAGGACATCGCCTTCGCCCCCTACGGGGAGCACTGGCGCCAGATGCGTAAGCTCTGCATCGTGGAGCTCCTCAGCTCCAAGCAGGTGAGGCGCATGGAGGGCATCAGGGCCGCGATGGTGGCCGACCTTGTCCGCTCCATCGTCGGCGCCGTGAACGTCAGCGCCAAGGTGGCTGCACTCAGCAACGACATGGGTTCGCGGGTGGTGTTCGGCGGCCGGTGCGCGCGGCAGGCTGAGTACCTCCGCGAGCTGGACAAGGTGGTCACGCTGGTGGGCGGCTTCTGCCTCGTCGACCTGTTCCCGTCGTCGCGGCTGGTGCGGTGGCTCAGCAGCAGCGAGCGCAACATGAGGCGGAGCTACGGTCGTATCCAGTGCATCATCGGCGACATCATCGACGGGCGCAAGGCCACACGGGCTGCCGGCGACGACCGCGCCTGCTGCACCGATGAGGAGGAGGACCTCCTGGACGTGTTGCTCAGGCTGCAGGAGGAGGACTCGCTGGCCTTCCCGCTGACGACGGAGATTATCGGCGTAGCCATCTTCGTGAGTAATCAATTCATTTATCTCCTTGGTTAATCCAAGGTCATTTGTTACTCTCTAGTACTATCATTCATCCATTACTCTCTTGGAGTATTTGATCACTTTTTGCTACCTCCATTAATTGTTTATTACAGGACTTGTTTGGAGCTGCTACCGAGACCACATCGACTGCTTTGGAGTGGGCTATGTCAGAGCTTATCAATAACCCTGAAGTTATGGCTAAGGTACAAAAGGAGGTCCGACAAGTGCTAGGACAAGATCAAGTTGTCATCACAAATAGCGACCTCGGCGAGCTCCATTACATGCGGATGGTAATCAAGGAGGTATTGAGGTTGCATCCTCCTTTCTCCCTACTACTTCCAAGAGAGACAAGAGAAGATTGTGAAATTATGGGCTACGACATCCCTAAAGGCACCAATATTCATATTAATGCCTTTGCAATTTCTCGAGATCCTGTATATTGGGACAACCCGACAGAGTTTAATCCAGAGAGGTTTCAGAAGAACAACGTGAACTATGATGGGACACATTTCAAATTCACCCCCTTTGGCTCTGGGCGACGGATCTGTCCGGGGATATTCTTCGCCACGTCAACCATTGAAATCGCTCTGGCAAACCTTCTCTACCACTTTGACTGGCAGCTTCCTGCAGGTGGGGAGCGTGTTGACATGTTAGAGAAATTCGGGCTCACCGTACGCAGAAAGTTTGACTTGCAGCTGGTAGCAATTCCACATCGACGCAACAATTAGTTATGGCGCCGATATAGACATGGATATGTCTCTCGATGTATCTGCACCTTTGTTTATACCTTGTATTATTGTATCTTTTATCACTATATATATATATATATATATAATAACAACACAGATAATATGATTTGTTTTGTGGTATTCTTATTCAACTGACGGAAAGTCAATTGCACGAGCTAATCTTATTCAGCTCATGAAAGATGATGCCCTCGCATTTCCACCACGCTAGTATCCATAATAATGGCTCATATGTTTTTTTTTAAGAATCATCCAGCCTCTTTATTATTCAATAATCAACACACACGCCTGCAGGCGGATCAATATAATCTACCGCACATAACAACTTGGTGGAAATCCTAACACGAGACGAGCAAGATCATGAGGCTCGATCGGCATTGGACTTGCGATTCTTGTGTACGCATCACCAAGCCTCGCTCCCAGATTCTTCTCCATCAAAGTGTTGATCACGGACAGGCAATCACGGCCATATATAGCCTCACTGCTGCAGACGCCCAGGTATCCTCCTGTCGCGGATCGTGCCACCACTGCGACGACCACACCTGCCTCCATTATTCAGGTTCCCGGTGCTCCCAGCGTCAACATTCAGTTTCGCTAACTGCTAGTTTTAGTGCCATGACATCTGCATCTGCTGCCGGCCTCGCAAGTATTGTAGTTGTAGGACAGACAATCGTGTGTAGAGCAATTCTGAAACTAAGTTTGTCAGTTATCACACGGACACGGATTAAGCTCATCTCCATTGTCCACTGTCCTTAAGCTCCCTCTCCGCTTTATCTCCCATAGAATTCTCTATTCTAATGGCTTCCTCTCTGCTTTATCTGAGGCTAGGTCTCAGGTACTTCCAAGTCGGTTACAAGTTCAGATTCTATCTCTAGGAGTTTCCTTAGGCTAAATCTTCCTTCCTTGAATCATTGTCCTTGTGGGCTTCATGGTACCCGAAAGGTATTGGGCTTCTTGTTCCCTAGTAGCTTGTCGAGTGGGCCTTTTACTGGGCCGAGCTAGGTAGGCTAAAGGTTGATGTCTCATTTGGCATACCTATGTTAGGCCCCACTTCTCTGCTGTGCGGAACATGGCGGAGACGACATCCATGGCGATGATGAAAAGCAAACGGGAAAAGGGGTCGCCCTGCCGCAGGGCCGTGTCCATGCGAAAAAGCATTCCTAGACAGCCATTGACCATAACTCTCGTGGATGTCGTGGACAGAAGGAGGATCATCCACCCAATCATCTGAGGTCCAAAACCTCTCTGCCGCAGAACACTGACGAGGAACGGCCCTGGGACGCTACGAAACGCCTTTGTTGCCACGTCAAGCTTGAGAAGAAGAGCCGGGATCTTTGAGCTAGAGAGAGCGTTCTGGCCGATTGCTGAACCAAGGTGAAATTGTCGTGGATGCATCATCTCTCACGAATGAAGGCTCTGTGGTTCGAGTCTACCAAGTCAGCCGTCTTAGGGGCAATTCGAAGGGCTGGGATTCTTGCCACCAGCTTAGAAAAACTGTGCACAAGGCTAATTGGTCGAAATCCTTGAGCTCGGGCCCCCCATCCTTCTTCAGCAACATCGTGATCAGGGCATTAAATTATTCAGGACACCAAGTTATGCACTCTACCAAGGAAGACCTCGAACAGCGCCGCCATAATGCCGACCCTGATAATGCTCCAACAGGCTCTGCAAATTCCCAAGTGAACCCATCAGGCCCGGGGACTTGTTGCTTGGCATAACCTTGATCGTAGCCAACACCTCCTCTTCTAAGAAAGCCGCTCCAAGGTGTTGAGATCAATAAGGCCTGGTGTCACTCCAAAACTGCTCGATCAAGGCTGTCTGCAAGGCCCTGACCTCTAGGATCCAATGCCAAAATGGGAACCTCATCGACGAGAACCAGTCTGGCTTTCTCTCGGGCGAAGCATTGCTGAAAAGTTTGTGTTCGCCACAGAACTCGTTTAGTGCTGCTATAAACAAAAGGCACCTACTCTGGTTCTCAAATTGGATTTCACCAAGGCTTTTGACTCGATCAACTGGCAGAGGCTATGTACTGTTATGGCTGCTCGGGGATTTCCTCCGGTTTGGTGCGATTGGATGGAAATGATCCTTGCCTCTTCACGGTCTACGATCATGATGAATGGTGTTCCTGGGCCCTGGATTGATTGCAGGCGAGGGCTTCGGCAGGGGATCCTCTCTCCCATACATGTTCCTCCTTGTCACTAATGTTCTGCAATAGCTGATCAGGCAAGGTCCGCTGCTCTCCCACCCGCTCACTGATGGTGCCCCCTGCCAAATGCTCCAGTACACGGATGGCACGCTCGTCAGCTTGCGCGATGGGGAATCGGCCGCTTGTCGCGTTAAAGAGCTCCTGGAAAAATTCGCCTAGGCTACTAGGCTGGTCATCAACTTTCAGAAAAGCACGCTAATCCCCATGCACGTTCCTGACTCGGAACTGTTGTTGATCACCTCTGCTCTCTGTTGCTGCGTCGAAGGATTTCCTCAGACGTATCTCGGCCTCCCTCTGTCGATGAGGTCCTTCGGTGTGCCAGTCTGGTTTTCTATATATGCAAGTGAAATCCTTAGATGATGAACTAGAGCTTGTTATGATGATGACCACAAGCTCTAGATCCTCTCATGGACAAGAACCAAATAACAACCAAGAAGGATGAGGCTATAAATGCAAAGGTTTGAGCTCTCTCCGAACGATGCAAACGAGACACCCGCTTGAGAGCCCCTCTTGATAGTACGGCTATCTATCCTAAACCCGGTCTCCCAACTAACAATACAAGACCGGCAAAAGAAAAGCCCTATCAAGAACATACCTTTGCCTTGAGCATCCCACTTGAACTTGATGTAGACCGTCTTGTTCTTCTATAGTGGGAACACCTTTCTTGGATGCTCTTGCTTGATGAAGATGAAGACTTGCAAATTTCTCCCCTATACTCCATGGGGAAACCTCTTCTTTGAACTTGTCTTCATCATTCCATGAGCACGAGGATGGCAAGCTTCAAGCATGAGATCTTCTAGAGATGGCGCATCTTGAGCTCGCCCTTCTTCATCCCTACTTGAGGTTGATCCATCTTGATGCAACTCTTTGCACATGTCTTGATCAACCTTCAAGCTCCTTCTTTCTTCATGATTCCAATGGGCACAAAGCCCTTGGACATTTCTTCATCTTCCAACAGACCAACACATGGACCAAGCGATGCCAATGGACAAACCTACAAGTGAAACTCACTTTACACATTAGTCCATAGGGATTGTCATTAATTACCAAAACCACACATGGGGGCATACATGGCCTTTCACATTGAGTGTTCGGAAAGTATGTGTTGAGGCACATGGATCAAGAGTGGGATTTGTCAATCCATATGACGGATAGATATACTCTGGTACCTCTTGGTGGAATGTCATCCAATTAGCTTGCAAGCATGTGACTGGCTCACAAGGGATCACATATCACGGGAACGAGAAAAGAGTACTTATCGGTAACGAAGTTGAACTAGGTATGCAGAGATACCGACAATCAAACCTCGGATAAGTAAACTATTGTGAGACAAAGGGAAATTGGTATCGTATGTAAGTGGTTCATTCGATCGCAAAGTAATCGTAGAAATATGTGGGAGCCATATGAATTTCTAGATTCCTCTATTGGTTATTGATCAGAGAAGTGTCTCGGT
This sequence comes from Avena insularis, assembly GCA_023614405.1. NCBI lineage: Eukaryota > Viridiplantae > Streptophyta > Magnoliopsida > Poales > Poaceae > Avena > Avena insularis. Next base: position 395,656,695 of record CM042687.1, on the reverse strand, counting down.
CATGTCGGCGTAATTCATGAACCGTACTGAGACACACTTAAGGATTCGATGTTGTTTAGTAGATATGGAAGGGTACAGGAATGATTCTGATAACTTCATCGGAGAGGTTTTAGAAGGGTCTAGAAGGTTCACCGGACCGGAAGGGGAAGGGTACATGAATGAGTCATGGATAAGTGGAATGATTGAATGATGTCCTAGGTCACTTGGTTGGGCATTAGCAAGAAAGAAATCAAGCTCCAAATTGAAAGTTAAAAGGCAAGTTTGAAAAGTCAAACTGGGACAATGTGTCCTGGTGGAGGAAGGAAAGAATCCTTCTTTCCCTCCACCACAAGCCAACAAGGAGAGGGAGTTGGGGAAGGATTCAAACTCCCCTCTCCCAAGCGGCCCTCCCTCTCATAAATAGAGGGGAGGGGGTGCCCCAAGGACACACAACACTAGCCCCTCCCCACCTAGCCGCGCCGCCACCGCCCCCAGCGCCGCCGCCGCAGCTCGCCACTGCACCGCCGGCAGATCGCCGTCGCCGCCCTAGACGCCGCCGGCCACGACTCCTCCTCTCCGGCCTTCTAATCCCTAGATCACCGAAAACCCTAGATCCACATAACCTGCTCCGGCTTGGCGAAGCCCTGCAGGATTTTTCCTTCACTTCTGACACGACACCGTCGCGCTGCCGGAATCACGAGGGGAGAACTACAACCTCTGTTGCCTGCTGGAACAAGGGAGATGAAGGTCTTCATCGAGTACCAAACGTGTGACTGACTGCAGAAGCGCTGCCGGAACGCAACGCCGGAAGGATCATCTACGCAATCTTGAGATCGTCAAGTGTACGACTACATCACCCACGAGAATCTGCTCTCATTAACCGCTTTGGAATCTTTGAGGGTGAGTACTCTAATCGACTCGTTGCTACAATCTAGTAGATAGATCTTGGCTTGTTTGTATGCATGCGGTAGATTTTTTTTGTTTTCCATCCTACAAACCCCTATAGTGGTATCAAAGCCGTGTCTATATGTAGATCTATTGCACGAGTAGAACACAATGGTCATTATGGGCTTTGATGCTTTTGTTGTCGATCGCTTCTTGTGTACGTTGCATCTTGCGGGATGGTGGGATGAAGCGGCCCTGTCTAACCTTACATGAAATCGTTCATGAGACTTGCTCCACGCTTAACATGCAACTCGTATTGAATAAGTGGCTTTGCGGGTGCCTATTTCTGCCAGCATAGTTAAGATTCAATTTACAACGGGTGATTGACAATACTAGTATCAACGTTTTGGTTCTTGTTCGTAAGTTAGAACGACACTTATTGAAAGCCCCAAACCACGTAAAACATGCAAAAAAAATAGAGGCGTCTAACTTTGTTTTGCAGGGGTGTGCTATGATGTGATATGGCCATGATTGTGATTATATATGATATATGCAATATTCCATATTGTAAGTGGGCAACCGGTATGAGCCATATGGTTGTCTTTTAATTTCGTCTAGACATGTGTGTATATTTTTCAAAGTAGTTGTAATATTGATGCTGGTGGACGACAACCATGGAGCGGCGCCATTGACCTTGATGCAATGCCGGTGATGATGGAGATCATGTTCGTGCATGAAGATGGAGATCGGAAGCACAAGAAGAAAGGCCATATCATATCACATATTATGAATTGCATGTGATGTTAATCCTTTTATGCATCTTGTATTGCTTAGTTCGCGACGGTAGCATTATAAGATGATCCCTCTCACAAAATATCAAGTTATAAAGTGTTCGCCCTTCGTAGGCACCGTTGCTAAAGCTCGTTGTTTTGAAGCACCACGTGATGATCGGGTGTGTTAGATTCTGCGAGTGTATACAACATGAGCAAGCTAGATTTGCTCATGCGGAAGCTAAGGTTTGATCTTGACGATCCTAGCATGTACAGACATGGTCTCGGAACACGTATCGCCGAAAGGTAAAGCATGAGTCATATAGTATATAGGATGAACATGTTGATTGTTCGCCATTGAAGCTACATCATCTCTCGTGATGATCGGTTTTGATGTGGTGGATTTGGTTCGTGTGATCACTAAAACAATGTGAGGGATATTGTTTTGAGTGGTAGTTCACCTTGATTAATTTAACTATTAATTAGAACTTAATTTATCATAAACTTAGTCTAAACTATTGCAAATATGTTGTAGATCAATGGCGGCCCCTACCATCAATTTTAATGCGTTCCTAGAGAAAGAAAACTTGAAAAACAATGGAAGCAACTTCGCGGATTGGCTCCGCAACTTGAGGATTGTCCTCAATGCTGGTAATTTGACCTATGTGCTAGATGCAACGCTGGGTGACCCACCTGCAGCTGATGCTACCGATGAGGTAAAGAATATTTTCCTTGCTCGGAAGAATCAGTACTCCACAGTTCAGTGTGCTATCTTGTACGGTTTGGAATCAGAGCTTTAGAAAAGGTTTGAGAACCATGACCCACATGATATTGTCCGTGAACTCAAAATGATATTTGAGGCTCACGCGGCAGTTGAGAGTTATGAGGCTTCTGAAAAGTTCTTTAACTGCAAGATGGAAGAGGGCAGCTCCATCAGTGAGCATGTGCTTAAGATGTCTAGGTACGCAAGCAAGCTCCAAAACTTGGGTATAGTGATTCCTAATGCTTTGGGGATTCACCGTGTCCTCCAATCACTACCACCAAGTTACAAGAACTTTGTGATGAACTACAATATGCAAAACATGGACAAGTCGTTGCCCGAACTCTTCCCCATGTTAAAGTCTACGGAAGTGGAGGTCAAGAAAGAGCACCAAGTGTTGATGGTCAATAAGACCACCAAATTCAAGAAGCAAGGCAAGTATAAGAAAAAGGGAAACTTAAAAAAGGGCGGTAAGAAAGTTACCGCGTCGGCGGAGAAGACCAAGGCTGGGCCTAAGCCTAATACCGAGGGCTTTTACTGCAAGGGAGAAGGTCACTAGAAGCGGAATTGCCCCAAGTACTTAGCGGATTTGAAGAACGGCAACATCAAGAAGAATGGTATATCCGATATACATGTTATTGATGTGTATCTCACTAGTAGTCGTAGTAGTGTCTGGGTATTTGATACTGGTTCGGTTGCTCATATTTATAACTCTAAATAGGTGCTACAGAATAGACGGAAACTAGCGAAGAACGAGGTGACGATGCACGTTGGAAATGGATCAAAGGTTTATGTGATCGCGGTCGGCATGCTACCACTTCATCTACCACCGGGATTAGTTTTATACTTAAATAATTGTTATTTGGTGCCTGCGTTGAGCATGAAAATTATATCCAAATCATGTTTATTGCGAGACGGTTACTTGTTTAAATCCGAGAATAATGGTTGTTCGATTTATATGAGTAATATGTTTTATGCACATGCACCTTTGATAGATGGTCTATTATTGTTGAATCTCGATTGCAGTAATACACATATTAATAACATTGAAGCTAAATGTTTGAAATTGAGTGATAACTCGACCTATATGTGGCACTATCGTCTTGGTCACATTGCAGTAAAGCGTATGAAGAAACTCCATTCCGATGGACTTATTGAATCACTTGATTTCGAATCACTTGAAAGATGTGAAGCATGTATGATGGGTAAAATGACTAAGACTCCATTTTCTGGTATGATGGAGCGAGCTACGGACTTATTAGAAATCATACATACCGATGTGTGTGGTCCAATGAGTGTACTATCGCGCGGTGGTTATCGTTATGTTCTTACTTTCACGGATGACTTGAGTAGATATGGGTATATCTATTTCATGAAACATAAGTCCGAAACTTTCGAGAAGTTTAAGGAATTTAAAAGTGAAGTAGAGAATCAACAGAACAAGAAGATTAAGTTTCTACGATCTGATCGTGGAGGTGAATTTCTAAGTTATGAGTTTGGCGAGCATTTTAAGAAATACGGAATACTTTCACAATTGACACCGTCGGGAACACCATAGCGTAATGGTGTGTCCGAACATCGTAATCAAACTCTTTTAGATATGGTTCGTTCTATGATGTCACTTACAGATTTACCGCTATCATTTTGGGGTTATGCATTAGAAACAGCCGCATTCACTTGAAATAGGGCACCATATAAATCCGTTGAAATGACACTGTATGAATTATGGTTTGGCAAGAAACCTAAATTGTCGTTCCTTAAAGTTTGGGGTTGTGAAGCTTATGTAAAGAAGTTACAGCCCGACAAGCTTGAACCCAAAGCGGAAAAATGCGTCTTCATAGGATACTCAAAGGAAACTATTGGGTATACCTTATATCATAGATCTGAGGGCAAAATCTTTGTTGCCAAGAATGGATCCTTTCTAGAGAAGGAGTTACTCTCGAAAGAAGTGACTGAAAGGAAAGTAGAACTCGACAAGGTTGTTGAACCTTCTCTCAGATTTGAGAGTAGCGCAGCACCGGAATTAGTGCGGTGACCCAGCATACCACTGCATGATGTAGTACACTATAGTCGTTGACATAACACCAATGAAACACCGTTCACTAGTATTACATTCCTCGGAGTGGTACAACAGAAACACAGCAGGTCCAAGACATGACTATAGGTTACAACTCAACTCTTTACACAAGATCCAGAGAACACTCTAGGTTAAAGAGAGAGAAAGAAACTTCTTACAAAGATGAATCATAAATAAACAAATAAAAAACTATCATACTATTAAGACTAGTATTTTAACTAATGGTCTGGCATTGATGCTATTGCAGTACGCTACAGAAGTAGGTTCTATGGCTAGAGATTATATTCCTATCTAATCAGTAACTTCGTCTTCACTTGAGTTGATGTATATGTTGACTTCCTTGACTTCATTGAAGAGCTTTAGCTTTTGATGATGATTCCTGGAGCATACTTGATGTAGACGTCGTCTTAATGGATTTAGAATCTAGCAAGGGTTAAGAAGATACGTTGAGTACGAGCGTACTCAGCAAGTTCACTAGAAAAGGAGTGTTTGATGCACTATATCTACAGCCACGGACCGTAGGTCGTAGGCAATGCAGGTTTTCGTAAACATTTCTTCAAAGGTTGCTTTTATTCTGAAAATCTATATCCGTCAGCCTTCACGGGTTTACCAGAACTTTCATGGAGTTCCTTTCCCGCGGCGTTCGCAGCTCCTTCCCGGAACAGGGAGTAACAAGTTACAATTCTTACACTCTGCAGAGGTGCGTCACTTTACCCATGAGAGACCTTAGGCTTTGTTGCACGGTCAGGATTATGTTCCCATTCAAACTTCCTTGGTTTGAGGCCCAACCTAAGATCCAAGCCAATCACTGCCCCTTCGCGACCTCGCATGCCTCCTTGGTGTACACCATGCCCACATATTGAATTACGACAATGGTTTGTACATACCGTTAGATGCCAGAACTATCGTGGGATGTTGAGGGTTCCCACCCATATGCTGCATATCCTCTACGAATTACCAATTAATATGCACGCTACGAGCGATAACATCCACGACCTGCATATCCGGCTACATGCGAGAGGAAGAAGATACAGCTGACTTCTCTATCCCATTCCAAATCTCATGGTCACCGCGTAATATACGGCGCAAGAATCACTGGCGACATTGGTTGTTAAATCCTAGGTGATATAGTCCTAAACAGTGGTATTCCAACTGCCAGATTTAATAGATTACCTGATCACCCTGGATCAGTAACCAATAATTCACATTATTATCAAAAATAGTGTTTTCTAACCTTTTTCAAATGCAGGTGATGATAACACTATATTTGCAAAATACTTTACAGAAAATAATCAAAGGACATGAGCAAGTGTGAACTTGCCTTTTGTGATTGCAAGATTATGCACTCACGGTCTTCGAGACAATATAAGATCCAATATCTGAAATCAGCATCATTGGTCCGGTAAGGACTAATGTTTAAAGAATCAAGATACTATTATGCATAAGTAATGTAATGCACTTTATAAACACGAATCCCGAGGATAACGTTGTTCTAGGGTTTGGAAAGTGGAAATGGTTCTTTTTAAGAATGTGTTGTCCTTTTAGATAAGTTTCACACTTGTGCTTGTTATTAAGGTTTCTGAGTGTGTGTGAAACAACATGTAATTATAATATCATAAAACAATGAGATACACACAAATGTGAAATGCTACTCAAGATTGCTTATACTATAATTGTTTATCTTCAAATTTTTACTTTACAAGTAATGTCACTTATAAAGAACTTGAGTGTTATCAATCCAAAGTATACAAGTAAAGGATAAAGTATTGTGATTACTATTAATTGTCATATGTTTTCTGATGTGGCAAAAAGAATAACATTTGAAGAAAATATTTCTTTTCTAAGGTCTAAACAATTTTTGTGGTTAATCAAATGTGGTCGATGTTGTTTGAGTTGTCTTGAATAGTTTGGACTTGACATGCTTTACGACTTAATTATAATAGACCAAAGTTAACTATAAAACACATAATAAGGTTTTTAGCATTATAATTAAAGTTTTGTAGACTATAGTTAACTTTAAAGACATAGATGAACTTAGGGTGTAATGCCTATGATATTTGTATCTTGTTCACTTCATAAGGTTTCCCTCAGGATACTTTAAGAGTGGTAACACTTCCATTTTAATAGTGGTTTCCTAACCTTATAAATGTATAAAAGGATTTATCTCCTTATAAGGGTATGGTTATGGCTTGTGAATAAGTAAATAATATTATTTACTACTAATGAATTATCTTTGGATTTAGTTCATTATAAAATTGTGAGTGAAACAATGGTAAAATGTTTTACTTGGTTGAAAACATCACTCTTGAAGATTTTATAATTGTTAAAGGTCTTTTTAGAAAATAAACTACACATATGGTTGAAGGATAATTCAATAAAATTGTATTTAAAATGTGTTGGACCATTTTTGACGTCATATTATTCATATTTAAGACTAATAATATTTATTAGACTCAATTAGCTAATTTTAGAAATATTAGCAAATTTTATTTACCCTTATATGAATTATCATCTAAGGAAATAGATTTAAATTTAAGTTATTAAAGTATTTAAATTTTTTACCTCAAAAGTGTAATATTATATTTTTAACATGTAGGTATTATTTTTGTGATCATTTTGGTATATTACATTTATTTTTGTGATTTATAAATAATAAGATATGATTTTTATAAGATTTATTACTTCTAAATGCTTAATAAATAATAAATATTTAATTAAGGGAATTAATAATGCATGGTTATAGTTTTAAATTATAGTTCTTATTTTTCTAAGATTTTTGGTATTTTATTTATATTTTTATCATTTACTAATATTAAAATATTAATTATCAATGTATTATCACTTATAAAATCTTTATTAAATAATAATTATTTAAATAGTTACCATAATAATGTTTGGTAATAAAGTAGAATTATAGATTTTATTTTTCTAAACATTTTCATATATTACACATATTTTTGTGAACTATATAATAAAAGTTATTGATTTAACAAGATTTAATCATTTTATTTCATTTCTGGAATATTGACATTTGAATTTATATTGTTTTATCAATTTACTAAACAGGGAATACTTTTTGTACCGAGGATAAACCTACCCAAGGTCCCTGACCAGTGGGGTCAGTACCACGTCATGCGCCACATAAGCAAAGACTAGGTCAAACTGGCTGACTAGGCAGGGGATGATGTCACCATGACGTCACAGGAGGTTGATCTTCTCAGATCGAAGCTCGATCAAGCGATTGGGTGCATGCGCGCGGCCGAGGCTGGGCTTGTTGGAAAGAGGACGCGACAGAGATCCTAATAGTGGTGGCGCCGCTAGTTTTTGGTTACCGGAGTTTGGTTAACGGCAGTGGACAATGGGGTGGTGTCGGGTGCTTGTGGCGGGAGCGAACGAGAGCGAGATACAGAGAACAAAAGGTACTGGAAGAATCAGCGGCTCACCAGGATGCCGTCGGTGAGCTCGGGAAGGCTCGGGGTAGCCGGAATCAACGGGGAGGACGGCGGCCGGAGTTGGGAACGGAGGTCTCAATCCGAGCGTCTGGGACTTCACCAGCTTGTGCTGACGGGGGCAATCGACAGAGTCGAACGTGGCGAGTCTTCTAGGCATCACGACGAGGCTTGGGACAGCCAGAAACATCGGCGACGGACAGCCCTAGCTGGAGCTAGGGTTCGATCAAAGAGAAAAAAATGGGGAAAGAGGGGAGGATAAGGTTGGACGGTGTGGCAGGGGTCCTCTTATAGGAAAAGGTCAGCGGTGGCTCAAATCTTGGCGGAGGTCATCGTGATGACGGCGGACGGCGGAGCTCGAACCAGCGAGCTGCCTGCTCGGCGTCGTCCTTCTGGCGAGAGGAAGAAGAAAGGAAAAGAAATCGTGAAATGGTATGGGCTAGACTTGGGCCAAGTGGGATGCTGTGGAGCGAGCGGAAAGGTTTGGCCGTGGCCCGCGAGCGATGAATAGAGCGAGGAGGAAATGGGCCGTGGACCAGATTTGATATTCTTTTGTTTTTTCCTGGTTCTTTCCCTTTTCTATATTCTGTTTTGTTTTCATCTTTGAATTTGCACAATTCATTTGAGTTTTCTTTATAGAATTAATTTGCTGGATAATTGTAGTAATACTAAAATGTATTTAGTATCATTTTGTGAATTTCTATTGTATAATGTTATTATTTCTTTATTTTCTTATATATTTCCTTTTAGTATTTGTAAGGGCCTTTGTTATTAATTTCCTTTATATTTATTATATGATATTTCCTTATTTCTTTATAAAACTTAGTTATAATTAATTTAGAGTTTGGAGGGAAATATATGTATGGTGACCCTTTTCTTATTATATGATACATAAAGTTCTAAGGAACTAATAGGGTTAATATTATTCCCATGAATCTAGGAAATAGCAATTATATATTTTGTTATAACTAATATAGGAGTTAGGGTTTGAATTGTAAATGCTTACCCTAGGGTTTAGGGTTCTTAATATACTTATATTCTTTTGTGGATGTGAATAAAGATTAATGGATAAGCATATTGTCTTTATGTTTGTGATCTTTAATGATATCACCATCTAAAATAGATAGTTATTTTTTGGAATGTCTTATGGAAAATAATTGATAAAGATAACTCCTAAGCACATATGGTTATGATAATTGGAAATGACAAGGATGTGCTTAAGTGATTTGCTATAGGAAAATATTCCTATAAAGCTTTGTGGAAATTAGATGATAGATCAATCAGATGAAATGGATATTATGTTTGGTTAACGATTTAGGGTTTAGTGTTTACCAAGAATTTCTATCTTCCATAATTCACAATCCTCGACTTCTAATTAAGGAATTCCTTTCCTAGATATACTACTCCTTCCTACCCATCATCATGTGTTAACATGATGAGCTTTACTTCACAAGAATATTCTTATCCACCTTTTATTCTTATAAATCCATTTATAAATCCAATGAGCTTGTTACTGAAGCTTTTCATAATCTGTTCACATCTATAATTGGGTTATATCAAACTACTCTGGTAATGATAACCTCTAATCCACTAAGTAGTTACTTCTAACTCCCTTCATATACCTCCTTTATCACCCTTCACCAATATTACTTCAATAAATGTATACATCAAATCCTACTTCACCTCAAGTGCTTAGTATTTCCAAAAAAGAAAATACTACTTCTTTAATCCAATGTTGCTCTAACATCATCTTAATCATACTATCTTTTATTTACTTTACTCCAGTATCTTATTTCCAGCTTTACATCATATCATGGTGACTTATCATAGCTAACCTAGAATAACATATTTATACTAGTGTTCAATCATTTTCTACCCACCAATGTCACTTATACATGATATAAGCATTCAATCTTGGTGACTAAAGCATGATCATTATAATCCTTTGATCCTTTATGGTTTAGGTTTCCAGTTGGCTAATCAAGGCTTTTATCAATACAACATTACAGTTGTATTATAATTATCTTCTGTTTATCTCTATTGGACTAAGAGATATTATTCATTGACTATACCTACTTGATCCAATAGGATTACTCCTGGTAACTTTCTTCAGGATTCATCCTTGTAGTCTTCTTTGTTACCATACAAATATATATTCCAGATAACTCTTCTATTTATTTAGGATTAAGTTAACCCATTAATTATCATATTGATTTGATTCTCTTCCAACGCTCCCATCCTATAGATGATATTTAAATCTAGCATTACCACCTACCTCTTCTACTTCTTTCTCTTAAGGACCTAAGTGAATGCTATGATATGGACAAAGGTTAACAGATCAAGAATTCATAGACTAAGAATTGGTGAATCAATATTTGATTACTCAACATTGATGAACAACAGATATTAGAATAGAATTCAATTGAGATGATAAGGATTGATATGGGAAGAAAGATATATGGTGAATGATCTTGACTTGGTTTCTTTCCTACTCAATATCACTAAAGAGTTAAGGTTAGGTATTACCATGATACTCATGGTATAAGTAGATGAGATTAAGATTTAGTTGTTACATTCCTTTTGCTTAAGTTATATTTATAACTTGGTATTCATGAGTTGTGTAATGAATACTAGGATGTGATCACTTAAAGATTAACATCAAACATTAAGTAATATGGGGTGATTTTATTTTATTACATTTGATCTACCCTTAGATCAAATCATGTTTACCCAAAATAAGGTTTTATTGAAACTTATCGCAGTCAACTTGATGATCTACTTCCATTCCATCAAGTTGAGAGAAGCTTCAATCACTTTGACAAGTTTTGTTCAAAAGCGCGAAAATTATTCGGATTTTCTATGCATGAATGCAATGCACACATCTGTGTTAAGTTTATTTCTAAGATCTAATGTTGGGATGTTACAATTAGTTCCTATGGCGCCTACACCAATAAGAGAGGAAGCTAATGATGTTGATCATGAAACTTGGGTTGAAGTTACTACGGAACCTTGCAGGTCAACAAGAACTCGTACCACTCCTGATTGGTATGATCCCGTTATGAGTGTCATGTTGGTGGACAACACCGATGACCCTGCGACATATGAGGAAGCAATGATGAGCCCAGATTCCAATAAATGGCAAGAAGCCATGAAATCCGAGATTGGATCCATGTACGAAAACCAGAGTTTATAGCATAAAACCACCACATTTGTGCAAAAATTTCGAAAAACCACCAGTTTACGTTTGAATCGCATAAAACCACCACCCTACTGCTGATTTTTTGCAATGTGCGCTAACTGGCCGATTCAGGGCGATTGACGCTGGATCTGACAGGCGGGACCTACTAGTCAGGCACGTCCGTTAACGACCGTTAACGGCAATAGTGGGCCCCACTCTTCTTTCCATAGAAATCGATGCTGGACCCCGACCTGGGCAGTTTCAAGCCCGAATGAACCCGACCCTGCCCGCGTCGTTGAGCTCCACACCTGCCGCCGCTGCCGCATCGCCATCGCCGCCGGCGGACCATCCGCGAACTCCGGCCATGCCCAGTTGGAATGATGGCGAGTCGTCGAGCACTTCTCCGCTAGGGGTAAGTTCCCCAATTCTAGGGTTAGGGTTAGGGTTTCCGAATTGGCTTCGATTTTTTTGGATTTGAACTCATTTCTTTGCAATTTCTGTTCGTTTAGCACTTCGTAGCTCTGGACTATGCACGGACACACTTTCGACCCAGTTTCATGGGATTGCAGTGGACTGCTCGGTGAAATGTCGTGAGCATGGATTGGTGCCACAGCAGTGTGTCGCCTTTGAAGGGATCAACACTGGAAGAAGGTTTTACATGTGTCAAATAGGGAATGTGAGTTGTACTGAATTGAACTGATGTTTCTTCTCTCATTTTTTTCATATCTGAAAATTAGATAGGGTTAGCAGACCAGAAAAGTACATATAGCAGACCAGAAAATTGGATATATATTGCAGTAGCTTGGATATAAATTAGCTTGCTTGGATATATATTTGGATATGCTAGTATATAAAATCTGGATATGCTAGTATATAAATTTATCTTGCTTTTGTATTGTTTCTGTATATATTATCTTCTGGATATATATTATCTTTCTTGGATATATAGTTAGCTTGCTTCTGTATTGTTGGATATAGCAATCCAATGTTATTAACTGATTGCAGTTACATTTTTTATAGGAAGTTATGAATTGTGGTTTTGTGTCATGGGTTGATGAAGAAGAGTGAACAGACACAATGAAGAATTCTTTAGATAGGTTGTGGCACATGTACTTTGAAGCCAACAGGCTTAGGATTGAAGACAGGATTGACAATGCAAAAGCTGAGTGCGTGACTATCGATGAGAAAACTAAGATAGAGAAGAAGCACCACACCCTGTTAGATGATGTGTGCAAGTTCATGGAACAAACAGAGAAGAAGTTGGTGAAGGAGAATTATAAAATAATTCAGTCTGGTGAGGAGGATGTTGTGCTTGTGGTGAAGGAAAGAGATGAGCTAAAGGTTGAACTAGAAGCTTTGAAGAAAGAAGTGATTATGCTAAAGCATGTGCAGAAATCTCAAGCAGACATTATGAAGGTGAGGCAAGGAAAATGGGATGAGGAAAAGGTGGCATTGAAGGCAGAGAAGAACAAGCTGGAGCATGTCTTGTATGATCTGTTCAATTTCACTGATGGTCTGAAGAAGAAGGTGAAGAAGATAAAGGAACTGTGTGATGAGTGATATCTATTGTACCTGTGTTTAGCTGGAGCATGTAGTTTATCTATTTAGCTTCCTGGTCTGAGCAATGTGTGTTGAATTCTAAGTACCTGTGTTGAATGCTATGTTTCCACCAGATGTTATCTATATGCTATGTTTGAATTCTAAGTACCTGTGTTGAATTCTAAGTACATGTTATCTATAGATGCTATGGATCCACCAGATGCTATATGGATACACAAATATGTAAAGCACAAACAATGATGTATGGATCCACCAAATAGTTTTAAACAAACATAGTCATAGAACAACATAGTCTTACACAAATATGGATCCAGTAGATAGTTTTACACCAACCAGAACAACATAGTCTTACACCAACCAGAACAACATAGTCTTACACACATTGCTGAAACATGCATAGTTTCAAAGGCACAAACAGCATATGCCATCACTTCTTTGAGATTCTAGAGCCTTTGTAGATGTTGTGCTTCCCTGCATTGAGGTATCCTTGCATCCTATGGGTTAGTTTGGGCTCTCTTCCACTAGTCCTTGGTGCAAAGAAAGGCCTTCTAGCTGGAGAAGCCCTTGATGTTGTAGAAGATGATGGTCTTGGAGCCCTTGGTGCTGTAGAAGATGATGGTCCTGGAGCCCTTGGTGCTGGAGCCCTTGGTGCTGTAGAAGATGATGGTCCTGGAGCCTTTGGTCCTGGAGCCCTTGGTGCTGGAGCCCTTGATGCTGTAGAAGATGATGGTGCTGGAGCCCTTGGTGCTGGAGAAGCCCTTGGTGCTGTAGAAGATGATGGTCCTGGAGTGATGGTTTCCCTGTTTGACTGCAGAAAACATTTTAGTGTACAAGAAATATAGGAAGTATACAAGATGTACAAACATAGGACCATATGAAGCATACTTACTTGGTGTTTATTTTTTCTAAGTTGTAATTCTGGCTTTAACTGCATAGGACATGAAGGAAACCTATGGCCTACTAATTTGCAGTTGCTACATGTGATACTCCCCATCCTTGAGCTATCCCTAGGTGCAGGCACCTCATGGACACCTTTCCTTCTAACTGTTTGCTTCCTTCCTGGCTTCTCCCTAAACACAGGTGGATCAATGTCCCTAGTATCTGTCTTAGGCCACTCATCAGGTCCAGGGACAGGGTATATTACATGCTTGAATGCTTCTCTGTACATGTCCTTTTTGAAGAAGTCATGTACATAATCTTCTGGGTGTTGCTTGATTTTGGAGATAACAGAGATTGCATGGTTGCATGGGATGCCAGTGAGATCCCATGCTTTGCATCCACAAGTCCTGGCTCTCAAATCAACTGCATGTACATCTATCCCCTTTGTGCTAACTTGCCATAGACCTATGTCAGCATTTTTTGCTTTGCATTCCCTGGAATGTTTCTTTGCCTCCTCTAACTTCTCAGCATAGAAAGGAGTAATTTCCCACCTGGTTGTTTCTGTTTTCTGCCTAATCTTACTATACTTAACCATGAGCTTGTCTTTGATTCCATCAAGCATTGTCCTTATAGGCTTACCCCTCACATCCAGTATCATTTTGTTAAACACTTCAGAAAGATTGTTTACAACCAGATCAGTCTTGCAATTTGTGTCAAATGCATGTCTGCACCATGCTTCCACAGGGATTTGCATCATCCAGTTGTGAGCTTCCTCACAATCTCTTCTTAGCATCTCCATTGCTTTCTGAAACCCTGATTTGGTATATGAGTAACTAGCATCAAATATATGTTTTTTCAATCCTTCCCCTTTAAACCCAGCTGACTGAAAGTTGGCATAGATATGCCTCAAACAGAACCTTTGTGGGGAATTTGGGAATGTTTTACCAATTGCTTTAAGCAGACCCTAACAAACAGAGATATGTGTAAGGAACATGTACTGAAGAAAATACAGAAAATGCAGAGGTATACTAAAGAAAAATACAGAAAATGCCCTTACCTTCTGCCTATCAGAGATGAAAGTGGAATTGCCAAACTTCCCTGCCTCTCCTATGCAATATTTCAGCTGGGTGAGAAACCACATCCAGCTAGCAGTGTCCTCTTTGTCAACAACACCATATGCAATTGGGAAAATGTTATTATTGCCATCTCTCCCAGTGGCAGCAAGGATTTGTTGGCCAGTGGTTAATTTCACAAAACAACCATCCAAACCTAATTCAAATGACAAGCAAATAATTATTCACACTTTGGAGCTGCATTGCAAACATAATTAAAAAAGATGCAATAGTAGTCAATAGTAATTCTACCTATAAAAGGCCTGCATCCATTTAAGAACCCTTCCTTTGAAGCATTCAAACATATGAAAAGACCATGAAATCTTGGATTGGGACTAGGGTGCTCCACCAGTTCCTTGGTGGTGACAACACATCTACTGCCTGGATTAGTGTCTAAGATTGCTTGTAGATAGTCCCTCAACCTTGTGTACTGCTTCTTTTGATCACCCATGACAGATCTGAATGCTTTAATCCTTGCCCTATAGGCCTTGCTCCTTGGCACCTCAACTCCAAACTTTTGCTTTGCATTGTCAATCAGTGTGTCAACACAAGTGTTAGGATTAGTTCTCACTGCTTGCTCAGAGTGCAAAGCCAGCCAATCAATTGTTACCCTAGTATTCTCTCCATGTGGAATACATGTGTGCACACTATTTAACTTTCTAATACAAAAAGTTTTCTCATGGCCAATTGTAGAAGCTGAAATGAAGAAGGGACAATCCTTGTATTCAGTAGCACAGTCAATAGAACATTCCCCTTGTATACAGCTGCTCTCTCACTGCACCATGCAATGATTCTATCTGGATTGTTTCTGTGATATGCAAAGTTTCTTAGTTGAGCTACATGGAAATTCCTAAGAGCAATTCTAAACTGATAGACATCCCTGAAGCAAACTTTCAAAGCAAACTGCTCATGTGCATCTGCCCTCATCTCATCATACCAAATCCTCTTCTTAAGCTTCTTCAGCCTCCTCTTGTTCCCACTTGGCAAAGAAAATTTCTCTACAAATCCATCATCATCACTGTCAGCTAATTCATCAGGACTGAACTCCTCATCACCTGATGGCACAAAGAAATCTGCCTCTACTGGGTCTGGTTCATAATGTGATCTGCCAGTAGGGCCTGCTCTCTTTGGCACTACCTTTTCTGGCAAAAAATCAACTTCATGGGCTTCATCTTCTTCTTCTTCTTCTTCATATATCTCTTCTACATCTGTTTCCCCTTCAATGTGATCTGGGTCTTCTCTCTTCCTCTTCTGCTGTCTAAGTAGGTCCTTAATCAGCACATTTTCAGGATCTTCTTCTGTCCTTTGCCTCCTCAATTTCTTCATCAGATCAAGCTCCTCTGCAACTGCTATGTTATCATCAAGCACATCTACCTGAACAGACTCATATGGCATTGGATTCTTTCGCTTGTCCATATTACAGCTCTGTTGAGTGCCAACAAAGAGTGCATCTGAAATGTCAACAGCAACAGGGTAGAACAGATCTTCATCATCATATAGCACTGGATTCTTTCCCTTGTCCATATTAAAACTCTATTGAGGGCCAACAAAGAGTGCATCTGAAGTGTCAACAGCAACAGGGTAGAACACTTCTTCTTCATCATCACTAATGTGTGTCACTCCATCCTTGTCAACAGAGAGAAAGGCTTCATCATTTACTGCCAGATCAGCTTCCAAATGATTCTGGTCCAGTCCAGCAGGAATATCAGAGTTGTGCTTGATGACTGTCAAGTTCAACACTTTGCAACTGTCATACATTTCTATCATCTGATCAATCTTTGACATCCTGTCCAATGCTTCCATTCCCTCTATTCATTTTCCTTTCTCTCTAACATAGTAGATTGTATCTTTGTAATCATACCCATGTCCTTCAATCAGTGCTCTCAGATTCATTACACTGATATCAGATAAGCTCAAGGTCCTCTCTAAATTATCTTCACCAGGGATATTAAACCTGATGTCCCAGATGTCATCGTCCAAACTAAATAAAGACAATTACAGAAATACATTCAGTTACCAAAGACAATATGGGATATGAGAAATTAAAGAAACAGGGGATAATGTAATCACTACAGTAGTGATTTCCAATGATTAAGATGTGCTAACAATACTAATTTCATAGCCCTAAAATCTAGTCAACCCTTTTCTATGCATAGCAGTGATCTAGAAATAACAGGGGAGAGGAAGAAGAAGAGAGAGGAAAGGAAACTCACTCGACGCCTCCAAAGGAAGATCCCCACCGGTGGCTGCTCTTCGCTGGTGATGCTAGGACCGCACGCGCTAGAGCCGCCGCCGCACCATGTGCCGACGACCGCGTGCCGTCTCCTGATTCGTACCCGCCGCTCCTCCAATCCATGTCCTCGACGGACGAATCGAATTCTCCACCGCCGAGAGGGTCGCCGCCCACGGGAGGGACGCCACCGAGAGGGTCGTCGCTGACGAGAGGGTCGCCACCGCCGGGAGTACTCGCCGCCATCGGGGGTGGGGGGTCAGGACGAGGGGAAGCACGAGGCCGTAACTGAAACCTACCCCTACACAGACAAGCCGTTAACGGTCGTTAATGGACGTGCCTGACTAGTGGGTCCCGCCTGTCAGATCCAGCGTCAATCGCCCTGAATCGGCCAGTTAGCGCACATTGCAAAAAATCAGCAGTAGGGTGGTGGTTTTATGCGATTCAAACGTAAACTGGTGGTTTTTCGAAATTTTTGCACAAATGTGGTGGTTTTATGCTATAAACTCACGAAAACCAAGTATGGACTTTGGTGGACTTACCGAATGGACAGAAGGCTGTCGAGAACAAATGGATTTTCAAGAAGAAAACAAATGCTGATGGTAATGTTACTGTCTATAAAGCTCGACTTGTCACGAAAGGGTTCCGACAAATTCAAGGAGTTGACTACGATGAGACTTTCTCACCGGTAGCGAAGCTAAATTCTGTGAGGATTTTGTTAGCAATTGTTGCATATTATGATTATGAGATATGGCAGATGGATGTCAAAACAGCATTCCTCAATGGAGACATTGATGAAGAGTTGTATATGGTACAACCCAAAGGTTTTGTCGATCCTAAAGATGCTAACAAGGTATGCAAACTTAAACGGTCCATTTATGGATTGAAGCAAGCATCCCGAAGTTGGAATCAACGTTTTGATAAAGTAATCAAAAGTTTTGGTTTTATAAAAACTTATGGAGAAGCTTGTATTTACAAGAAAGTCAGTGGGAGCTCTGTAGCATTCCAAGTACTATATGTGGATGACATATTGTTGATTGGGAATGATGTAGACCTTCTTAATAGTGTCAAGGATTATTTGAATAATAGTTTTTCAATGAAAGATCTTGGTGAAACAGCTTACACATTAGGCATAAAGATTTTTAGAGATAGATCAAGAAGCCTAATATAATTGTCACAGAGTACATATTTGGACAAAGTTCTAAAGAGGTTTGGAATGGAAGATAGCAAGAAAGGGTTCTTGCCCATGTTTCCCAATACGACCTTGAGTAAAACTCAAAGTCCTTCTACGGCAGAAGATAAAGAAAGGATGAGTAAGACTCCCTATGCCTCAGTCATAGGGTCTATCATGTATGCCATGCTATGTACTAGACCCAACATTGCATATGCTGTTAGTTTGACTAGCAGATATCAAAGTGATCTAGGAGTGGATCATTGGACAACGGTCAAAAACATCCTTAAGTACTTGAGAAGAACTAAGGATATGGTTCTTTCTTATGGAGGTGATGAACAACTCATTGTTAATGGTTACACCGATGCTAGGTTGAACACCGATCCGGATGATTCTAAATTAAATCTCAATCTGGATACGTATTTACTTTGAATGGTGCAGCAGTTAGCTGGAGGAGTGCAAAGCAAAGCATTGTGGTGAGATCTTCAACTGAATCAGAATACATAGCTGCTTCGGAGGCTTCACAAGAGGCGATATGGATGAAGGAGTTCATTACAGAGCTTGGTGTGGTTCCCAGTGCGCTGGACCCAATGTCTATCTACTATGATAACATGGGTGCCATAGCCAATGCGCAAGAACCAATGTCACAGACGAAGCTGAAGCACATCAAGCTACGTTTTCACGCAATTCGAGAGCATGTCCAAGATGGTGACATAAAGATTTGCAAAGTACACACAAATCAGAATGTGGCGGATCCGTTGACTAAACCTCTCCCGAGGGAAAAACATGACCAGCACCAAACCACCATGGGTGTTCGTTATATTACCATGTAATCTAGATTAGTTGACTCTAGTGCAAGTGGGAGACTATTGGAGATATGCCCTAGAGGCAATAATAAAAGTGGTTATTCTTATATCTTTGTGTTTATGATAAATGTTTGCATTCATGCTATAATAGTATTAACCGGAAACATTAATACTTGTCTGATTTGTAAACTAAATTAGGCCCAGTTCTTTTGGCGGCTTCTTCCAGAAGCTGCCCTACCCCCAGCTTCCTAGGGAAGCCGGTTCAAAAAAATTGCGAGGCTTCCAAATTTGTTTACACTTAAGTATTTTGGAAGTCTCACAATTTTTTTAAACCGGCTTCTTCAGGAGGCTGGGGGGAGGACGGCTTCTCGGAGAAGCCCAAAAAAGAACTGGGCCTTAGAGTCCCTGGTAAAGCCTCTTTGTAATACTAGCTTGTTTGTTGATAGATGATCGTGGTTTCCCGATCATGAACATCGAGATGTTATTAACAACAAGATCATATCATTAGGAGAATGGTGTGATGGACATACTCCTATAGATAAGCGTAGCATAAAGATCAAGTCATTTCAATAGTTCGTTTGCTATAAGCTTTTTGATACATAGTAACCTAATTCCTTCGACCATGAGATCATGCTAATTACCATCACTGGAAGGATGCTTTGATGACATCAAACACCACACCGTAACTGGGTGGCTATAAAGGCGGCATTGTGAAAGTACAAAGGAAGTCGCCTAGAGGGGGGTGAATAGGCTTTTAAAAATATTACGGTTAAGGCTCAAGTAACTGCGGAATAAAACTAACGTTTAATTTATTAAGCACAAAACCTAGCCACTAAGTTCACCTAGGTGCACCAACAACCTATGGTAAGCAATACAAGCAACAAGGTGATAGCAAGGTATAAATACTTCAAGCACGACGGCTATCACAATGTAAAGTGCATAAGTAAAGGGTTCGGTTGAGAGATAACCGATGAACGCAGAGACGAAGATTTGTTTCCCGAAGTTCACTTCCAAAGAAGCTACGTCTCCGTTGGAGAGGTGCGATGGCGCAATGCTCTCCGAACGCCACAAATGGCTCACCTCGAGGTGTGGTGGCTCGATTCTCACCCAACGCCACACAAGGCCTCACCCCGGATGCGGAAGCACGCAACTCACCGACGCCACAAAAGGCTCACCCTATTCTCCCAAGTGCGCACCACAAAAGGCGAGCACTTGCTCCACTATGGGACGCTTGAGGGCGGTCACCGAACCCGTACAAGATTGGGGCTAACTCCACAACTCAATTGGAGGCTCCCAACAACAAAGCCACAACAGGCTACAATGCCACAAAAGGCCAACAACGCCACAAAAGGCTACAATACCACGAAAGGCCAACAAGACCACAAAAGGTCAACAATCCAACCACACAACCGTCTAGGGTTCCAAGGAACCCAAGAGAAAGAAGCTCACAAGCTTGAACTCGCTGAATCTCCGAGGAGAACTCAAACCTATGCACCAAATGCAAGGGCAAGTCCTTCTCTGCCAAATTCCAACAAAGCTACAAAAGCTATTGGGGGAATAAGGGAGGAAGAACACAAGAGGAGAATACAAAACTCTCCAAGATCTAGATCCCAATGATTCCTTCACAAAGAAGGGATTTGGCTTGGGGGGGTTATAAATCTATATCTCCTCTCTCAAATCCCTCAAAAAGATGCAAGAATCATAGGAAGTGAAAGGGAGAGGGAAAGCTTCTTCAAGGTTGACAATGGAGGAGAGAGAGAAAGCCAAGAACCAAGAAGAAAAAACTTTTGGCCACGAAGGGGAAGAGGAGCCCCTTTTAAAGGGCTCCCAGATCTGCCCGTTATGGGCATTCGCGACTCCTGGCCGGAACTTCCGATGGGAGGCCGGAACTTCCGGTGGCACACAGCCAACGGTCAAAAACTGCGGAGCAAGAAACTGAAAAATCGAATCCTGGTCGGAACTTCTGCCGGTTCAACGGAACTTCCGGTGGGTGCGAAACTTCCAGTGGAAGATCCGACAGAAGTTCCGTCAAATAGACACAATGAAAACAGAAGATTATTAAATGTGAGCGGAACAAGAGCCGGAAATTCAACCAGAACTTTCGGCCTGAGCGGAACTTACGGTCCCTGGCCGGAACTTCCGGTGGGAGAGGAACTTTCGGTGGAAATTCTGACTGAAGTTCCGTCAAATAGCACATCCAAAACAGAAGGTTACTGAGCGTGAGAGGAAGAAGACCCAGAACTTTCGGCGGCAAAAATGCCCTAGCGGAACTTCCGATGGCAAGCCGGAACTTCCGGTCAGGGAAATTCCAGAAACTAGAAAACCAGAAAAGCAATAACTTTTGCATCCGAACTCCAAACGGGATGAAACCAATTTTGTTGGAAAGATAACGACGAATAGAATCCAACAAAATACTATGAATATTGGGTATCACCTTGGGAGAAAATACTATGAATATATATGTGAAGTATCCCCCAAGGTGTGGAGCCGTAAAACTTGCAAGATCAAAAACCACAATAAGATATGCAAGTGAAATCCTTAGATGAGGAACTAGAGCTTGTTATGATGATGACCACAAGCTCTAGATCCTCTCATGGACAACAACCAAATAAGAACCAATAAGGATGAGGCTATAAATGCAAAGGTTTGAGCTCTCTCCGAACGATGCAAACGAGACACCCGCTTGAGAGCCCCTCTTGATATTACGGCTATCTATCCTAAACCCGGTCTCCCAACTAACAATACGAGACCGGAAAAAGAAAAGCCCTATCAAGAACATACCTTTGCCTTGAGCATCCCACTTGAACTTGATGTAGACCGTCTTGTTCTTCTATATTGGGAACACCTTTCTTGGATGCTCTTGCTTGATGAAGATGAAGACTTGCAAATTGCTCCCCCATACTCCATGGGGAAACCTCTTCTTTGAACTTGTCTTCATCATTATATGAGCACGAGGATGGCAAGCTTCAAGCATGAGATCTTCTAGAGATGGCGCATCTTGAGCTCGCCCTTCTTCATCCCTACTTGAGGTTGATCCATCTTGATGCAACTCTTTGCACATGTCTTGATCAACCTTCAAGCTCCTTCTTTCTTCATGATTCCAATGGGCACAAAGCCCTTGGACATTTCTTCATCTTCCAACCTTGAGACCAACACATGGCCCAAGCGATGCCAATGGACAAACCTACAAGTGAAACTCAGTTTACACATTAGTCCATAGGGATTGTCATTAATTACCAAAACCACACATGGGGGCATACATGGCCTTTCACATTGAGTGTTCGGAAAGTATGTGTTGAGGCACATGGATCAAGAGTGGGATTTGTCAATCCATATGACGGATAGATATACTCTGGTCCCTCTTGGTGGAATGTCATCCAATTAGCTTGGAAGCATGTGACTGGCTCACAAGGGATCACATATCACGGGAACGATAAAAGAGTACTTATCGGTAACGAGGTTGAACTAGGTATGTAGAGATACCGACAATCAAACCTTGGATAAGTAAACTATCGCGAGACAAAGGGAAATTGTTATCGTATGTAAGTGGTTCATTCGATCGCAAAGTAATCGTAGAAATATGTGGGAGCCATATGAATTTCCAGATTCCTCTATTGGTTATTGATCGAGAAGTGTATCGGTCATGTCCGCGTAATTCACGAACCGTAGGGAGACACACTCAAGGACTCAATGTTGTGTAGTAGATATGGAATGTAAGTAGGGAGACCGAATGTTGGTTGGAGTCTCGAATAGGATTCGGGATATCACGAGGAGATCCGGAATGGTCTGGATAATAAGATTCATATAAGGAAAGTCCAATTCCGGAGTTCGGGAATGATTCCGATAATTTCATCGGAGAGGTTCTAGAAGGGTCTAGAAGGTTCACCGGACCGGAAGGGGAAGGGTACATGAATGAGTCATGGATAAGTGGAATGATTGAATCATGTCCTAGGTCATTTGGCTGGGAATTAGCAAGAAAGAAATCAAGCTCCAAATTGGAAGTCAAAAGACAAGTTTGAAAAGTCAAACTGGGACAATGTGTCCACGTGAAGGAAATAATCCTTCTTTCCCTCCACCACAAGCCAACAAGGAGAGGGAGTTCGGGAAGGATTCAAACTCCCCTCTCCCAAGCTGCCCTCCCTCTCATAAATAGATGGGAGGTGGTGCCCCAAGGCCACACAACACTAGCCCCTCCCCACCTAGCCGCACCACAGCCGCCCCCAGCGCCGCCGCCGGCCACGCCTCCTCATCTTCGGCCTTCTAATCCCTAGATCGCCGAAAACCCTAGATCCACCATAACTTGGTCCGGCTTAGGCGAAGCCCTGCAGTATTTTTCCCTACTTCCGACACCACGCCGTCGTGCTGCCGGAATTGCGAGGGGAGAACTACAACCTCCGCTGCCTGCTGGAACAAGGGAGAGGAAGGTCTTCATCGAGTACCGAACGTGTGACTGATCAAGGCCATTGAAGCGCCAAATGCAGCGAAGGATCGCTCACGCGATCTTGAGATCAGCAAGTGTACGACTACATAACCCATGAGAATCTGCTCTCGTTAACCGCTTTGGAATCTTCAAGGGTGAGTACTCTAATCGACTCGTTGCTACAATCTAGTAGATAGATCTTGAGTTGTTTGTATGCATACGGTAGAAATTTTTTGTTTTCCATGCTACGAACCCCTACACCACCGACCTTGCCTCTCTGCCTATATAAAACCTCCCCCCCCTCCCCGAGATGAAAATCCTAAGTACCAGATCAGAATTCGATGAAAAGTTCTGCAGCGCCGCCACCACTGAAGACGAAATTCTGGGGACAGAAGTCTCTGTTCCAGCACCCTGTCGGGATGTGGAATTGCCCCGAGAGCCATCTCCATCGACTCCACCGCCATCTCCATCGCCGTTGCTGACTCCCATGATGAGGAGGGAGTAGTTCTCCCCCAAGGCTAAGGGCTCTACCGGTAGCTATGTGTTCATCTCTCTCTCTCCATGGTGTGATCTTATTGTGATCATGAGCTTTGTAATCTAGTTGAATAAGTATATGCTACTCTTTATCTATTATGCTACTCAAGTGCTTTTATTAATGTGATCTCCGAAGACACCTTGTCCCACGTGTGTGAAGGTGACAAAAGCGCACCGTGTGTGGATCTTAGGCTAAAGATTACAGAAATACTTATCATGAGTTATAATTTGAGTTGGATGTCTCTATAAAATTGCGGTGTTTGTCTGGAACCATCTAGCGCTCAAGGTGACAGTGTGGGGTTACCTAGATGGGGAATGCGAACTTTAAGGTGTGCTTTTATAGCCCTATGCGGTGAATTGGTGTTCGTTATCCAACCGGAGAGTAGTTCAGGGTAGCATAGTGAAGAGAAGACATTTATGTGTTCAATTATGTTATCATTGTTGAGAGTGTCCACTAGTGAAAGTATGATCCCTAGGACTTGTTTCTAAGCATTGAAACATTGTTTATAACCAGTCCTGCTATATGTTTGCTTGCTGCCATTTTTATTTCAGATTGCAGGTACCACTTATAATCATCCATATTACTTGTATTTCACTATCTCTTCGCCGAACTAGTGCACCTATATACCTAACAAGTGTATTAAGTGTGTTGAGCAGATTTTACCCAGAACCAAGACAACTCTGAAATCATGCAACAAATCTTACGCGTTTAAGAAATTCAACAAAGTTGTTCCCTGGTTATAGCAGGGTGCTAGGTTTACACGGGAATAATGAAAGACCAAATCAAGGAAGCCTACTCGAATGCGTGAAGGGATTACATGGTCGCCAGTTCTAGGATCATCACCTTTGCAAATTTGATTTGACAAGTTCATTTAATGGGTCTATTAGATTTGTCCATGCACATCAATCCTAAAACAGAAATTCCATATTAGACGGAAACGGAACGTTTGTTCCGCCGGGAAACATTGTTCTGTTTTTGTTTCCATTTCCGCCAAACCAATTTCATTTCCATTTTCATTTTTCAAAATTCCATTTTTTCGGATTTTCACTCCGTTTCCATTTTTCCACGGAAAAGTCAGAAACTTTCCGCTCCACTTACATCCCTATCCATGAATAAGGCTAAGGTTCTGCTATCCTCTGTTCTGCTTTCCAACTATGTTGCCATTACTCCTTTTGGCCGGCCGAGGCAGCAAGGGGAAGGAGTTGGACTATGGTGGAGAGAGTGGAACTACAAGGTGTCCGGGGTGCTTTTCCGCTCGTGCGCTCATGCGCGGCACTGGTCAGCCGTCCTCTCATCACTCGGTTGTGCCTCCATGGAGGAGGAGGAGGACGGAGTGGATGTGCAGGGCGAGCCCCTTCCTCATAAAGCATAACTACTTTCGGCGCGGTGGCCATGCCCCCCCTCCCCTTGCCTCTCCTTGGCCGGCCTCGGTGGCGAGGGAGTGGAGGCTAGAGCGGACATTGCTGCTTGTGCTTGGAAGTGGCGTGGGAGGTCTTCGGAGCTGTGAGCTCTGCAGCAGTCCCCAAGCAACGACGCTATCTCGCCGCCGCTATCCTTGGTCGTAGGATTGGCCCTGTTGCGCTCAAGCGATGGTGCTCGAGCTCCTTCTTCCTCCTTCACTGGAGGATCTTCATTGACCTTAGTGTGGCAATCATCGCAGCGGTTCCCCAAGTGGTTCTGTCCCCGGTGGAGGCAGCGGCGGCAGGTCAAACTTCGTCGGCGGCAAGCTAGGACTTGATCGCATTTCTGTGACTTTTTTTTGGGGTGCTGTTTGTAACTATCAGGGACTCGGTTGTAATCTTCTTTTCTCTTGGGTCCTCTGTATAATTGCACACCGCCGCTGTATTAATAATGCAGTCTCCAGGTCCTTCAGAACCTTTCTCGTTCAAAAAAAAAACATAGGTCACAATATCTTCAAACTACCAGGGACAAAATCGTCAAAATAGGACAGACCGAATTTCAGGGGCAACAAACGTACGTTGGGCAAATTAATACTAGTATAGGTTGTACTGCTTGTCTTGATATAACGCAGAACTTTACTTACAAAAATACTCGTCGTCTGAGTAACAGCCAAAAAGAACAAGATAAACATGGCCCTCACGCTTATTAAGTTTGGCCTCCACGTCAGCTGATTATTATCTAATCAAGTGGACGGCTGCCGTCCATAACTTGTTTACTTGAAACTAGGTTTCGTGTTTAGCGCAGCCTTATAGTTTAGTCTGGAGAGCGCGCTGGATCTTATTCTCATCCCCCTGCATCTGCATCTGCACTAGCTAGTTCAACATCGTCAACATCCCAAGCTTGGGCTACTTCATCTTACTTCAGGGCTTCGGGTTTTGAAGGTTAGTGCTATATATTCGCGAGTTTTGCAATGCACCGTTTAATCATGCTTTCATGTCAAGAAATGATTTACCACAAACCACACATCCCGTTGTATTTTGCAACTACCTATGTACTCCTTTTGATTCAAATCAATTAATTCGATTTGTCTAGATTCAGATATATCTAGCACTAAAATATGTCTAGATACATTCGAATTTAAATAAATACAAGTTAATTAATTTGGATCAGATGAAGTAATAAACCTTGGCCATCATTTCTTCTAGCTGCCAGGGCATGAACCGTGCAAGAGTGGCACCGAGGCCCTTGCCGTACCATTTACTAGAAGAAATCACAGATGGTTTTTCCGAGGAGCGAAAACTTGGTACTGGAGCGTATGGAAGTGTTTACAAGGTAAAGAATCCCCAGCCACAGTTCTTTTAGGCCTTGTTCGGTTACAGCTGAAAGGAAAGGTGTTGGTATGGACTAGCAGGAAATACGGTTCAATTCCCTGACAATACCTCCTCATCCATGTCAATCCCACTCAAACCGAACAAGCCCTTATATGGAGTAGACATCAGTGGGTTTTGTTTCCACTTTGTTCAGATTTGCGGAGGGCACCATGGTTGTTCGTTAGAGTATTCCACGGATAATGATTATTATGATAGTTTAGGATAGTTAGGATCTCAGCCTAACTTGACTTGTACTTTAAGAGGATTAACATGAAGTAACTTTAATTAAATGCGTTGCAAGAAAATTCTCTCAAATCCACTCCAATCCAGCTAGGTCGGGGATTAGCCGAATAAAGCTCAAATGGAAACTTTGTGTAGCGGATCACCTCTCAGAGACTGAGTCTAGAATGCAGATTTACTCGGACTAACTAAGATTATGTAACCAGTAGCATGTGAGTCAATTTGCAAAGGCTATGGTGCCATTTTTTCTTTTTGGGTGGACGGGCCTACGCTCAATTACAAATCTAGCTGCTAGTTTGTTGTTCATGTCTGTGTAGCTTCTTCATTTTTCGAGGAACTAGCGTGTAACTTAACCATCCTTCGAATCAAAACTCATGGACTCTTTTTTTTGAAAAGGGGAGTATCCCCGGCCTCTGCATCGGTAGATGCACACAGCCTTTATTAATAAAAAGCATCATCCAACATCCAGCATATAGTAAATATTACACATCAAGGATCACTTAAAGTTGATACATGTATCAACCAGCGAAAAAGACGAAAACGAGGATCTCTAGACATCATGGAGTCGACTATGCGGCTGCTAGTACGACTGGCCAAATATGTGGTGTGCGACCATCAGCAAATGGCTGCACCCAGTAGCCATAATATCCGCTGGTCTGGCAGAAGCAGACATGCCCAAAGCTGGACCCAATGAGCCACCATATGGATAACCTACAAAATATTAAAAGTTTTCGATTTATTAAAGATTATGTCATTTCTGCATCTCCAAATAGACCAACACAAGGCAGAAACCCCAATGCGAATTCTAGCCTTAGTTGCTTTGTCCACTCCATCCAACCAATTTCCAAACATATTTTTGATATTAGTTGGAAGGAGAACATCATAAGCAAAATTGACAATTCGCCATAATAAACACGCAAAAGGGCAGGAAATAAACAAATATTCAATGGTTTCTGGCGATCCACAAAAACAACAATTGATACATCCTACCCAATTTCTCTTAATCAAGTTATCCTTAGTAAGTAAAACTTTGTTATGAAGGAACCACATGAAAATCTTAATCTTAAGTGAAATTTTTAGTTTTCAGAGATATTTCCGAAAGAAAACCGTATGATCGTTCATAAGGTCTTCATACATGGATTTTACTGAGAACACACAAGATGAAGGTAAGTTCCATATAAACTTATATTGTTTATCTGACAACTGTACCATCATTAACCGTTGGCATAAGTGTAACCAAGCTGTCCACTTACTATCATTAAGTACTCGTCGAAATCTAATGTTAAGTGGTACTCCGAAAGTCATGGACTCTTATCCAGCCACAGTTTGTCACAAAGGCTGACTTAAGGCTGGTGCACTCCACGACGTCAAAATTACTTTGACTCGACATTGGCTGGTCAAAGACTCATGACGCATTTCCTATTTTACCGCGAGTAACACAATACAAATAGACGAGCTACAATATTGTGTTAATGTATAACTGTTGATGATCAGTAGGGCTTACAACATCTTTATTACTAGGACCATTTTCTGTATTATACTTCTTCCGTTTCAAAATATAAGATGTTTTAGGTTTGTGAAGTAATAAACTAGACTTCTTTTAGTGTGTAGATTCATCCTAAAGTTGAGTGAATCTACATACTAAAACAAGCCTAGATTCATTTTATTCACAAACCTAGAACATCTTATATTCTAAAACCGTTCATGTCATGTTCTCAACAGGGACAGCGTAAAGGTGGAGAAATTATTGCTGTGAAGAAGCTTCATTCCATGCCAGAACTCAATCATCAACAATTCCAGAAGGAATATCTTAATCTTGCTAGTCTCCAACATGAAAATATTGTGAGGTTAGTTGGCTATTGCCATGAAACTCGTGGAGAATACGTAGAGTATAATGGTAGGACGATTTTTGCCGAAAACCAACACATGGCGTTGTGTTTTGAGTATATGTGCAACGGAAGCCTTAACAACTGTCTTCAAGGTATGACGGTGCTCTATCCGTATTAAATGTCACTTGTTAAAAAATAATCAAAATTTAGATATCGAGAGTACTCACATTTGTTGTTGCTACAGATGAATCTAGTGGACATGATTGGAACACCCGATACAAAATAATTAAAGGGGTATGCAAGGGTTTGAGGTACCTTCACGAGGAACTAAATCCTCCAGTTTACCATTTGGACTTGAAGCCGGCCAATATATTGCTGGATGAGAAAATGACCCCCAAAATTGCGGATTTTGGATTGTCAAAATTGTTTGAAAATGAAAGGACACGAGTAACAGAAAGCCCCATAGGAACACTGTAAGCCGAATACACTTCATCTGAACTGACATTCAATAGCTAGGAATTCCTTATGTAGCATATGAGTAAATCTGACTACCTATGTTGTGCAGTGGGTACCCGCCGCCAGAATACTGGAGTCATAGATTGGTCTCAAATAAGTTGGATATTTTTAGTTTAGGGGTAATAATCATAAAGTTAATGACGGGACAGGTGGGCTACACCCAAAGTGCTGAAATGCCTTCCGAAGAATTCATTGATCTGGTAAGATAAATCTCTCGGTTTAATTTATCAAGATCAATTGTAGTACCTCTTTTGCACAGAATATTAGCATTTTCCTAATTAATGTACGGACATTTTTTTCCGACGCCCCAAATTACTAGGTACATGACAGGTGGAGAAATAGGCTACATGGGACATCAAGTGATGATGAGATTAATTCATATGCCGAACAAGTGAAGGCATGCATCAAAATGGCTCTGAATTGTGTTGACGGTGATAGACATAAAAGGCCAACTATAGGAGATATTATCCATGAGCTGGATGAGACAGAGACTATGACACAATTTTCTCGAACATTGACAATTAATAATCCAGGGTCGACATCATTTGGTGAGCAGGTGTGATTAATGTTTCTGATAATCTCTTTTACTTTTTCTCTTTTCTTCAAATAAAATCGTCATGGTGTATCGATGGCATCCTCGACAGGAAGAGAATGGGCTCCTGGAGGTCCATCCTCGCCAGCTTCGCTTTCCCTTCTTCGAGCCAAACAAGTCCATTTGCCCTCTCCGCCTAAGTAACAACACAGATGATGATGTCGCCTTCAGGATTATCTCCGAGGACGACTACACGGATGTACTGTCGGAGCTCAATGGCATTGTGCCACCAAGGTCCGCTCAAACCTACTGTATGCTGATAGAAAAGAAGCCAAGCGAGCATGACAGAGTTTGTTATCACCCTAGAAAGCTGCATAGCACATGACGGCATAGCAGACGAGATTTACAACTTCTTACCGGAAGTCCTTGAGCTAACTGAAGGCAACAAGGTGCATACGGTAACATTGGTAGCAGCCATTTGTGACCCAGCACAAGCCAAGATGGCCTCTAAGGTTAGTGACTAGTACTTTCTTACACAACTTGAACTTGAGAAAAAAACAGAATCTTGTGTGACGACGTTCCTTTCCCCACTGTCATCATGATCGGGCATCACTTTTGGGCTTTGATCAGTTCATTTCTCCTCCTTACATCATCCTTACATCATGTTTATTTTGGACAAATTAACGGTTTTACCATCCATCATTTATTTAGGTCATTTGCCGCTCAGATCCTTCCAGCCAATTATCACAAATAGATGTGCACCCAACTGAGCCATGGTAAGTTGATACTTCTAATAGTGCAATATGTGTATCTCTATCCTAAAAAGGTGTACAATGCATATTAGCATATATAAGTCGTCCACATGTAAAATCCATGAAATACGCTCTAATTGTAGGAGTAATACAAACACGAGACCATGTGCCATTAAACTGCTAGTCCATACGAGATGCTAGTCCATCGTTTTGTTTACCTTTATTTGTAACTTCAGTACTTTTGCTTTGGTCGAGTTGTGTGGTTGATCGGCTGTGTGCATTCTAGCTATGCAGAGCCCGGGTGTAAACTTACTCTTAAGTAATAAAGTGCACATTTCCAAAAAAAAATGCAGCTCTAATACCTATTGTTACACAATCGTGAAGCTTGTAACAGAAAAGTGTTAACCAATTTACTCTATATATAAATATTCAGCATCCAGGGTGCAGAATTGTTATTTTGCACCCTACATATTATTATGGTCTCACATTCAGAAATTTATATTTTGTATACTAATAATTATGTTCATATTCATCAGAAATGCAAAAAAAAAAACATAAAAATACAATTTATGAGTCATTACATTGTAAAAAACATAGAAAATACGCATTCTACGTCGTGTTTTTATACGGCATGTGAACAATTTTTTTATGACGTGTCTAATTTTTCTTATGTTCTTCTTGACTTCCGAGATAAAAGAAAATTTACATGACGTAACAATTATGTACATTTGAAAGATAGAGGGTGGGTAAAGAATAACTATTCTATATACTGGGTGTCAAATAGCGCTATGGTTGTTCTATAATATGACTACGCGTGTGGTTTATCAAAGTCTAGTATGAGTTTGCGCTCTAAAAGCCAAACACCTGTAAATTAAGGAATGTAACATCCAGCTGCATTTAATTGAAGATCACACCAACCTATAGGACAGGTGATAGGTGGGACACATGATTTAGATTGCAGTCAACAAGACTCGAGTAACTTTTCAATTACTCTATAGGAAACCATTCATTTGTATCTTCTAAAACATGTACAATTGTGATATCACAGGATTTTGGCAAGTTATGCTGGTGATGGTGTCACGATTTGGAACTATGAGACACAGGTTTGTTGCGGAAGGATTGTGGAAAATATTGTTTGATTGTATTGATATTGAGTTGATTACAATGGGCCCTGTTGGGCTGGTTATATAGAAGTACATACCCAGAGGGCAAGAAGACTAATAAAGAGAGAATTGGATTATACAAATTTTAACTACCAAATATAGCCTAATAACCGTAACAGCTGCTAGCTACATACCGGCCTCCGCAGATACGATGCAAGAGAAAGTCTTACTTATTAATGTTCAAATATCCATGAACTAACTTGACTACCTATATATGTTGGTATGCAGGAAAGAGTGTCAGCATGTAGAACTCTCAGGCCTACAAATCGAATCCGTTGCGCTAAGTTCATTGTGCGCAAGCACTGGTTTTGTGCAGGAGATTGGGACGGGTGGATCAACGTGCGTGCGTGCATTACAAATGACAAGGTCGCAGGGTTCAAGGCACACGACAGTGTGGTTATCTCACTGGCGGTTCATCCAAGTGAACCGCTGTTGCTATCATCTGCTATTGATAACCATGTCAAGCTGTGGAACTGGGAGGCTAAGTGGAAGTGCGTTCGAAAATTTAAGGCACACTCAGACCATGTGGAGAAAGTTGTGTTTAACCCGAGGGACGCCAACCTTTTCGCTAGTGTTGGCTTAGACAACACACTTAAGGTTAATTAATAATTGGCATTTCCACACTTCGTACCAAATTGTAATTATTCGCACTCTCTGTTTTAAATTATAAGATGTTTTAGTTTTATGAAGAAAATATATCTAGACTACTTTTAGTATGTAGGCTCACTTAGATTTGGAGTGAATCTAGACACTATAAGAAGTCTAGATTTTTTTTTTCCATAAACCTAAAACATCTTATATTTTTATGGCCAGTCTTACCTAATGCTTGGAAATTCACAGATATGGAAGACTTCCTCGCCTCTGCCTGTCACCACAGTGGACTGTCATGAACATCAGATGTATGTTGATTATTTCTACCCAGGAGGTGACCGGCAGTACATCATTACAAAATCTCTGTCAGGGATAGCACGGGTATGACATCTTTATTACTCAAAGTGTACATGTGTTAATGCATATCCGATCCTCCATATTCAAAAAAACAAAAATGCATACACTCTCGAATCTTTTGTATCAGATCTGGGATGTGAAGACAAATACATGTATTCGAGAAATCACAGCCCTACCTCACTATAGCCGATGTGTTGGTGTGCTACATTCTCCAAGACTGTCCATTGTTAGTTACAGCTTTTCAGAGCAACATTGTTTCTGTGTACAACTTCGATACTGATAGGTAAAGTTGCTTTTTCCCATGTCTCATTTTATTTCATGCCGCGCCATGGAATAATATTTATAATATTATTTTGCAGCTACGAGAATTCGATTGATTTCAAACTTGGAAATATTTGCAACATCGCTTACATCAAGGACATAAAAAGGTAAACAATTTCTTGAACATGCTGGGAATAATATATCTATGTGGAACTCGTAAGAAGTAAAATGGTCAATCTGTGGTGCTATATATGTTTTTTCATGAAAGAGAAATATTAATATCATGAACAGTGGCGGACCCAAAATATTTTTTAAGCCCGGGCAAACTTAAAGTCAAATTGGTTAAGGTGTTGATTTTGCTTGTAAATAAGCATAAAAATCCCATTAACTAAAGGAAACATGCGGCCAGAAGCCTGGTACCATGGTACTCAAAGAATAGCCCGATCTGACTACTTCTATTCTGATGCGCTGTCATCAGCATCACTCATGCACTAGCAGCCAAGGCAGAGATGATCGCCGGCAGCACACGCGCCGTCCACATCCCTCGCCACCCGAAGAATCCGTCCAGCAAAGCCACCGGCAACACAAGCACGCACACCACCACCTCACCGCCGATCACGTCGCCGCCATAGACCGACCCCTAGCTAGTTCCCCGTGGTGCTATATTATCCAGTCCGTCCTTTCTCTTACACGTACTGAACGTACGTACCCAAGAGATCTCGTACATAGTAGGGCTTAACTGTATCTGCACAGACTCTGGTACCTTCTTGTAGCTTGACACACAACTATATAAACATACAACTAGCTAAATTAATATCAAAATGTGAAGCTCCTCCCTTAACATCACCGTGATGCATATATATGGATGTTCCAAACTTCTTAATTTATAATCATATATGCTTATATATGCAGTGTCGATTGGATTTTATGGAGGAATAGCAATTATGGAAATCAATCATGAAGATAGCAAGTAAAATAGCGCAAGTTACCTCGCTCTTCATTTTGTCCTCCACTAGTTGGTGTTATCACATTGTGTAATATAATTAAACAAAAAAAGTTCTTTATTCTCATTTATTTAATTCCTCAACCCATAAATTATTATTCGCATAAAGCGAAATTAGTGTTTCTGTTGTTGTCGACAGGTGATATCCGTTTCAAAGATGTGGTACACAATAAGGTCATAAATATACATATGCTTTGGCGGTAGGTATTAGATAAACGTGTTGTTAACATGAAAATGGCATGCAGTCGTTTGAAGTGCCAATACAATACCTTCTGCTGCTTCAACACTGCTTTGTGATGCTCCCGGTGCTCCCTGCCTTACCACCGCTGGTCATCCTCCTTACTGGCCTTCCGTACGTGCTCCCTGTTGCAGCCTCCACCACAGGCTGCTTCTTAGCTTCCGCCACGTGCTCATCGTGGTCCTGGTGGTGCCACGGCTGGATTTTCTACATGTGGTCAGCGGAGCTGCTAAGTATGGTGTCGAGAATTGTTAAATGAGGCCGACAGCGGTGCTACAAGCGGTATCGGTTTTTGCTACATAAAACCGCAGACGCTACAAGTGTGCATTGTGTTTGCTACCTGCGCCGACGGCGGCGCTTATGAGACCTCCAGCGTGCTATAAAGCGCGCCATATTTTGCTATAAATTTTCTTGCTACAAAAGATCCATTGTTTTTCTATGATAATATAAAGGTTTCTACAATTGAAAAAAAGTTCTACAACTGTTTTATTATTCGCTACAACATCGCAAAGTTTTGCTAAAAGGTTCCTCCAAAAAGTCTTTGGCGATGTCATCAGCGGTCGAGTTTGCTATATTAATATAAATTTTTGCTACATAGTTTTCGGAGATACCCATCAAGGTCTCCAGAGATTTGTCTTTTTATTTTTTCATGTATGATTTTTTTGCTACATGTAGTAAAAGCGAGTCATTTTGTAGCAAAATTGGTGCTTTTATAGCAAAAACGGAAATAGACCTATTTTTTGGGACACGTGGCACCCCGACGACCCGAGAGGATAGGGGGGAATTATCCCTCAGAGACGCCTAGCGCTGCTCATATTTTTGTAACAGGCACAAACAATATATATACAAAAAGTGTATCCAAAAATATTTTGAAACAAACCAAACAATCGGCTCATGAGTAATTTTTACCTTTTTAGTCGACACCTAGACACACTTTTATATACATTTATTTTCTTTTGCAAAATTCCACCGATCTATTAATAATCATCAACAGCAGTACAAAGATTACTAATAGTAGTAAAAATTACAAATAGGTCATTCGACCACCTAGCAATAACTACACACACTAATATCATAGACATGATAGAGACGCTTCTTTGATCAAAGATCATTAGCAGGATCTAGATACCCATAATGACCCTCTGTGCATTCCACGATATCAATATCATTTGAACCATAAACGTCAAGTTCAATTCTCTTTGTTACTTCGATACCTGACTTGTCCGAGATATGATCATCGATATCACCATAACTTGTTCAATATCATTATCAACAAACATTGTTTAACTCGTTCCCGTGATATTCCATTCTCATGACCTAGTCATACATTGCACAACTTATTGGATGTAATCTCATCAAGTGGACCCGGTGTATCTTCCCGGCACATAGGAGAAAAAAATTCGATCTCGATACATGTGCCTTAACATGTTCCTCCGAATACCTGATAGACACCTTTATGATCACCCTACTACGTTGTGATAGTTAATGCAGTCAAGATAACCTGGGACTCAACATGAGAAGGATGATTTCCTTAATCATCTTCATTGTTGTAAAATGATCTGCACTTTTTGTTGGAATTGCTTCAACCCTTCACTGAAACCAAAATATGAGTGTGTTTTGTTGTTTATGATGGGAATGGTCCCATAAAGTCAAATCCCCATATATCAATTTTTTTAAGAGGCAATGAATACATAGGCATTTAATTTCTCTTACCAATGTTTCCAATGTGTTGACATTTGTCACATGCCTTAACATAGTTAGTATAATCTTTACATAAATTAGGCCAATAAAAACCAGACTCTAATACCTTTGCAGCGGTGCGGTCTCCTACGTGATGTCCTTCATAAGGACTGTCATGATAATCTCTTATGATACCCTGCTTCTCAAATTAAGGAACACAACGTCTAATAATACCATATAAAATTTTCTTATAAAGGAATGGATCATAACAAAAGTAATGTATAAGATCATAAAAGAATTTCTTTTTTTTGGGAACTGAAGTGTTGTGGCATAAATTTTCCAATAATAAAGTTAGCATAATCAGCAAACCATGGGGAGGCTACTCTAGCACTAGATACATTAGTTTGCTAGTTGTTCATTAGCAAATCTATCATTAATAGAAATAGGATCTACCAGAATGTGTTTCCATTCTATATAAGTGATCAGCTACTCAATTATCCTCACGCTTCCTATCAACAATGTGCAAGTCGATTTTTGTAGCAAGAGAATCCATCTAATAAGTCTAGGCCTAGCGTATTTCTTGTTCATTAGATATTTAATAGCACAGTGAGTGATCAGAGTATACTATGAATTTAGAGTCTACAATATAGGGTCTAAACTTATCACATGCAAAATCATTGCTAGAAATTCTTTTTAGTGGTAGACTAGTTTCTTTGGGCGCCATCAGAGGTTTGCTAGCATAGTATATGACATTCAGTTTCTTATCAACTCTTTGTCCTAAGACAACACCTACAACATAGTCACTAGCATCATAGATGATTTCTAAGATAAAATTCCAATTAGGAGGTTGAATTATAGGAGCACTTATCAAAGCAATCTTTAAGACGCTAAAAGACTCTACGCAATCATCGTGAAAAGAGAATGGAACATAGTTTTGCAAAAGGTTAGTTAGGGGATTTGATATTTTGTAAAAGTCTTTGATAAATCTTCTATAAAAACATGCATGTCCAAGATAACTTCTTATACCCTTAATATCCTTTGGATACGGTAGCTTCTCTATGGCTTCTATCTTGGTGCGGTCCACTTTAATGCCTCTTCCTGAAAATCGGTGTCCAAGAACAACACCTTCTATCACCATGAAATGGCACTTTTCTCAGTTTAGGACTAAATGTTGGTCCACACAACGCTGCAAAACTTTGTTAAGATTAAGCAAGCAATTATCAAAAGAGGTACCATACACAGAAAATTCATCGATGAATACTTCCATAATTTTCTCAATATAGTCCGCAAATATACATTCATGCATTTTTGAAAAGTAGCAGGAGCATTGAACAAACCGAATGACATTCTCCTATAAGAAAAAGTACCGAAGGGACATGTGAAGGTAGTCTTTTACTGATCATCTTTGTGCACTATGATCTTGGAGAAACCTGAATAACCATCTAGATAACAAAAGTGTGAGTGTTTAGATAATCTTTCTAGCATTTGATCAATGAATTGCAAAGTATAATGATCTTTACAAGTAGCTTTGTTTAGCTTCGTAAAATCAATGCAATTCTATTATGTCATTGTTGTTTAGCTAGGTTGTGCAACTCCAGAGACTTCTGTCTATGTTTGTGTAATATTTGTTAGTTGTAGTCGAAGTTTAACCATATGGTCTAATTTCTACACTTGTGTTATCTATTTGTGTTATTGATGCAAAATGTGAACATTTGGGTACTTCCTATATATGTTGTGTTACTGATGTGTACATTTTGCTGTCATTCTAATATTTATGTGCATATTACTGTGTATAATGTGTATATTCTAGTGTATATAAAGGAATATGCCCGAGAGGCAATAATAAAGTGGTTATTATGCTATTCTATGTTTATGATAAATGTTTATTTTTCATAATATAATTGTGTTAAGAGGAAACTGTAGCGGTTCATAGCATAGAAAAAATTCTATCACGTGAACACACACAAGCCAGGATCTATCTACTAGATTGTAGCAACGATTTGATAGAGTACTAACCCTCGAAGATCCAAAGCGGTTAACGAGAGTAGATTCCCGTGGGTGATGTAGTCGTTCACTTGCCGATCTCAAGATCGCGTAGACGATCTTTTCCGGGCGCCAAGACTTCGGCAGCGGCCTCCCAATGGTCACACATACGGTACTGATGAAGACCTTCCTTTCCTTGTTCCAAAGAAAATGGAGGTTGTAGCTCTCTCCTCGCGATTCCGGCAGCACGACGGCGTGATGTCGGAAGTGGAGGGGAGATCCTGCAGGGCTTCGCCTAAGCCGGAGTGATTATGGTGGAGTAGAGAGAGCCTCGGGGCTAGGGTTTATATGCCGAGGAAAGAGGGAATCTGGCGGCTAGGGTTTATACTAGACGCAGCGGCGGTTTAGAGGGGATCTAGGGTGCCAGCGACTTGGGAGGGCAGCGGCAGCCTAGGGATTGGGTCTTGGGCGCCTAGGGAAAGGGGGTACCTTGGGGTGCACCCCACCACTCCTTATATAGGTGGGGGCATCCAAGGGTGTTCCCAGCCCAGGTGGAAACCCTCCCTAACTCAGAAACCCTCCCTAACTCGGAAACCATGTTGGGATTTGACTTCTTCAAACTTCCTTTTTGACTTTCAAATTAGAGTTTGATTTCTCTATTTCAAGTGTCCAGCCAAGTGACCTAGGACATGATGCAACCATTCCACTTTGTCATGACACATCCATGTACCCTTCCCCTTCCGGTTCAGTGGACCTTCTAGACCCTTCTAGAACATTCCGGTGAAAACAGTGAAACCATTCCCGAACTCCGGAATTGGACTTTCCTTATATGAATCCTATTCTTCAGACCATTCCGGATCTCCTCATGATATCCCAGATCCCATCCGAGACTCCGAACTACATTTGGTATCTTTACTCACTTCCCATATCTACTAAACAACATTGAATCCTTATGTGTCTCCTACGGTTCGTGAATTATGCAAACATGATCGAGACTCTTCTCCTATCAATAACCAATAGAGGAATCTGGAAATTCATATGGCTCCCACATATTTCTACGATTACTTCTTGATCGAATGAACCATTCACATACGATACCAATTTCCCTTTGTCTCGTGATACTTTACTTATCCGAGGTTTGATCGTCGGTATCTCTGCATACCTAGTTCAACCTCGCTACGATAAGTACTCTTTTCTCGCTTCGCTATATGTGATCCCTTTGAGCTAGTCACATGCTTGCAAGCTAATTTGATGACATTCCACCGAGAGGGCCCAAAGTATATCTATCCGTCATATGGATGGACAAATCCCACTCTTCATCTGAGACAGCAAGAGGGCCCAAAGTATATCCCATCCGAGACACTTGTGTTGAAGCACATACTTTCCGAACACTCAATTCCACCTTTATAGCCACCTAGTTACGAAGTGGTGTTTGATGTCAGCAAAGCATCCATCCAGTGATGGTGATTAACATGATCTCATGGTCAAAGGATTTAGGTTACTATGTATTTGAAAGCTTATAGCAAGTGAACTATT
This sequence comes from Avena insularis, assembly GCA_023614405.1. Lineage (NCBI taxonomy): Eukaryota > Viridiplantae > Streptophyta > Magnoliopsida > Poales > Poaceae > Avena > Avena insularis. The sequence goes on along the minus strand of CM042687.1, from coordinate 395,617,432 downwards.
TGAATGACTTGATCTTATGCTACGCTTAACTATAGGAGTATGTCCATCACATCATTCTCCTAATGATATGACCTTGTTGTTAATAACATCTCAATGTTCATGATCAGGAAACCATGATCATATATTAACCAACAAGCTAGTTTAACAAGAGGCTTTACTAGGGACTCTTACATGTTTACAAATCACACAAGTATTAATGTTTCCGGTTAATACAATTATAGCATTACATGTAAACATTTATCATAGGCATGAAGATATGATAATAACCACTTTATTATTGCCTCTTGGGCATATCTCCAACAGAAATATTAACACATGTGTGATTTATAGACAGAAAAGGTTCCTAGTAAAACCTCTCTTTATACTAGCCTGTTGATTAACGATGATCAAAGGTTTCCTGATCATAACATTGTATGTTGTTAAAAATAGGGTCATATCATTAGAGAATGATATGATGAACATTCACATGCAGTAGATGTAACAATACGATCATGTCATCAAGTTTAAATTGCTATCACATTCGTAGTAACTCAATGTCCTTAGACCATGAGATCACGTTAATCACTTTCACCGGAAGAGTATTTTGATTACATCAAATGTCACACCATAACAGGGTGATTATAAAGGTGTCGTTCGGTATTTGGAAAGTGTTAGTTGAGTCTCGTGGATCAATATTGGGATTTGTCCATTCGAATGACAGAGAGATATACTCAGGGCCCTCTCGGTGATATCACATTGACATAGTTTGCAAGCAAATGATTTGATCACTAGAATGTCATATCACAAGAACAAGAAAAGAGTACTTGTCAGGAACGAGATAACAAGCTATGGATGATATCAAGTGATCAGATCTCGGACAAATAAAATAACAATTGGCATCCCGCGATCTCCAGCATTCCCATCCCCATCTTCTCCAAAGCCCAAGTCCATAACAATGGGCATTGACGAGATCGACACTCGTCAGCCGCTCCTCATGCTACTCAACTTTAGTCGCCGGTAAGTTCTTATCATAGTAAGTACATGTGTATCATAGAGAACCGCCAACAGGCTACCCCTTGCCCAATGATACATTAGCTATCCCATAACTAAATCACAAGGCAAGGAGACAATGAACATCTCAGGAATCTTCTTATTTACCATGGGAAAATGGTGCTTTTTTCTCTCTTTCCTCTTTTCTCATCTCTTTTTTTCTTTTTCTCAATCTCTATCTCTTTTTTTATAAGAAGAATGCTTCATAGATTGCTCACTATGGTGATGCTGCAAGTTTCCACCATGATTAGGCATGGCTTAGGATAGCGGCCCAGGCGTTTCTCTAACACACATACATAACTCCATGGACTTATAAGCTCCCATTTCATTTCACACCGAAGATATCCATAAACAAAAGAGCATGATATCAACTGGGTAACATGTACCAGGTGCAATGTTGAAAGCGTTCCCCGTGACAGCACGGTTCTGCTAATCCCAATATATAAGTGCAAGCATATACAACATAGATGACACAATGGTTCAAGTTTATTAGGGGCAAGAAAATAAAGTGTGACATCAATTTTGTGAGAGCTTTAATCACTAACTTTCACATAATAAGTTTAATTTGGAAGATAAACAAAACAAGAATATACTTGGAATGGTGTAACACACCATGCATAGGAATTTATAGTGGACACTTTGGAATAACTTGGTTTCTTGGGATTTGGATGCATGAGTAGATCTTACTCAATACAAGTGGAGGCTAGCAAAAGGCTGGGAGTGACCAACTAAGAGAGCAATAATGACCATAATCATGCAGAGCGACAAAACATTACTAATCAAAGCATAAAGTGGTACCACAAGTCAAAAACTAGAGGCTATGGTGACGGGTTCATAGTCATAACATGGTGTGAGCATGTGCCAAGTCAACCCAAACAAAGGATCAAAGGAGAATACCACAATATTATGCTTTTATATGCTAAAACAACGCATGATTCTTCCAAGGCAAATTAAGCAATCTCAATTGTTTGGAACAAGTCATGCTACAGCAATAACCACTAAGCATAGGGTCAAAACAACATCGAACATGACATGATAAGGTCTAGGCCACAGTCAAAACAAACTCCTTTTGTACCACTTATAAACATGAAGCTTCCTACTCCTTCTCCAACACCAATCAAGTTATTTGAAATAACACAGCGAAAACGGGGGTCCAACCATTTTATTAAAGCAAACTAAGCAAACAAAAACCAAAACAAAAACTAAGACACTCCAAGAACAACACAATAGTGCATGAAAGATGAAACAATAAAAACAAAGTGTCTAGAAAGACCTGAGATTTTTATTGATGAAGAAGGAAATGCCTTGGGCATTCCCAAGCTTTTACACTTGTACCTCTTGAATATTTCTTGGGGTGACACAGGGTGGCATCCCCAATCTTGAGATTTTGTCCATTCTTCATCTCATTACATCATTCTTTCCTTACACCTAAAAATTTTCTTTCATACAAAACTTCACACAATCTTCATTAGCAACATTAGTGTATTCAAAAGATAATAGACCTTTTGGTTTAGTTTTAAGACAGAAAAACTTTCACTAAAGACACAAGCTACTATAGCAATTCCCTCAAAAAGCTAAATTTTCTAAAAAGAACCCAAAAATGAATCAATAAGAAGCAAATGCAAATAATGGCAGAAATCTATCAAAACAGACCAGCAGGTAGAGGGGAGGATAAGGTTTGACGGTGTGGCAGGGGTCCTCTTATAGGAAAATATCAGCGGTGGCTCGAATCTTGGCGGAGGTCATCGTGACGACGGCGGACGGCGGAGCTCGAACCAGCGAGCTGCCTGCTCGGCGTCGTCCTTCTGGCGAGAGGAATAAGAAATGAAAAGAAATCGTGAAATGGTATGGACTGGACTTGGGCCAAGGGTCTGTGAGCGAAGCGAAAGGTTTGGCTGTGGCTCATGAAACGATGAATAGAGCGAGGAGGAAATGGGCCGTATCATTTTGTGAATTTCTATTGTATAATGTTATTATTTCTTTATTTTCTTATATATTTCCTTTTAGTATTTGTAAGGGCCTTTGTTATTAATTTCCTTTATATTTATTATATGATATTTCCTTATTTCTTTATAAAACTTAGTTATAATTAATTTAGAGTTTGGAGGGAAATATATGTATGGTGATCCTTTTCTTATTATATGATACATAAAGTTCTAAGGAACTAATATGGTTAATATTATTCCCATGAATCTAGGAAATAGCAATTATATATTTTGTTATAACTAATATAGGAGTTAGGGTTTGAATTGTAAATGCTTACCCTAGGGTTTAGGGTTCTTAATATACTTATATTCTTTTGTGGATGTGAATAAAGATTAATGGATAAGCATATTGTCTTTATGTTTGTGATCTTTAATGATATCACCATCTAAAATAGATAGTTATTTTTTGGAATGTCTTATGGAAAATAATTGATAAAGATAACTCCTAAGCACATATGGTTATGATAATTGGAAATGACAAGGATGTGCTTAAGTGATTTGCTATAGGAAAATATTCCTATAAAGCTTTGTGGAAATTAGATGATAGATCAATCAGATGAAATGGATATTATGTTTGGTTAAAGATTTAGGGTTTAGTGTTTACCAAGAATTTCTATCTTCCATAATTCACAATCCTCGACTTCTAATTAAGGAATTCCTTTCCTAGATATACTACTCCTTCCTACCCATCATCACGTGTTAACATGATGAGCTTTACTTCACAAGAATATTCTTATCCACCTTTTACTCTTCTAAATCCATTTATAAATCCAATGAGCTTGTTACTGAAGCTTTTCATAATATGTTCACATCTATAATTGGGTTATATCAAACTACTCTAGTAATGATAACCTCTAATCCACTAAGTAGTTACTTCTAACTCCCTTCATATACCTCCTTTATCACCCTTCACCAATATTACTTCAATAAATGTATACATCAAATCCTACTTCACCTCAAGTGCTTAGTATTTCCAAAAAAGAAAATACTACTTCTTTAATCCAATGTTGCTCTAACATCATCTTAATCATACTATCTTTTATTTACTTTACTCCAGTATCTTATTTCCAGCTTTACATCATATCATGGTGACTTATCATAGCTAACCTAGAATAACATATTTATACTAGTGTTCAATCATGTTCTACCCACCAATGTCACTTATACATGATATAATAATTCAATCTTGGTGACTAAAGCATGATCATTATAATCCTTTGATCCTTCATGGTTTAGGTTTCCAGTTGGCTAATCAAGGCTTTTATCAATACAACATTACAGTTGTATTATAATTATCTTCTATTTATCTCTATTGGACTAAGAGATATTATTCATTGACTATACCTACTTGATCCAATAGGATTACTCCTGGTAACTTTCTTCAGGATTCATCCTTGTAGTCTTCTTTGTTACCATACAAATATATATTCCAGATAACTCTTCTATTTATTCAGGATTAAGTTAACCCATTAATTATCATATTGATTTGATTCTCTTCCAACGCTCCCATCCTATAGATGATATTTAAATCTAGCATTACCACCTACCTCTTCTACTTCTTTCTCTTAAGGACCTAAGTGAATGCTATGATATGGACAAGGGTTAACAGATCAAGAATTGATAGACTAAGAATTGGTGAATCAATATTTGATTACTCAACATTGATGAACAACAGATATTAGAATAGAATTCAATTGAGATGATAAGGATTGATATGGGAAGAAAGATATATGGTGAATGATCTTGACTTGGTTTCTTTCCTACTCAATATCACTAAAGAGTTAAGGTTAGGTATTACCATGATACTCATGGTATAAGTAGATGAGATTAAGATTTAGTTGTTACATTCCTTTTGCTTAAGTTATATTTATAACTTGGTATTCATGAGTTGTGTAATGAATACTAGGATGTGATCACTTAAAGATTAACATCAAACATTAAGTATATGTGGTGATTTTATTTTATTACATTTGATCTACCCTTAGATCAAATCATGTTTACCCAAAATAAGGTTTTATTGAAACTTATCGCAGTCAACTTGATGATCTACTTCCATTCCATCAAGTTGAGAGAAGCTTCAATCACTTTGACAAGTTTTGTTCAAAAGTGCGAAAATTATTCGGATTTTCTATGCATGAATGCAATGCACACATATGTGTTAAGTTTATTTCTAAGATCTAATGTTGGGATGTTACAATTAGTTCCTATGGCGCCTACACCAATAAGAGAGGAAGCTAATGATGTTGATCATGAAACTTTGGTTGAAGTTACTACGGAACCTCGCAGGTCAACAAGAACTCGTACCACTCCTGATTGGTATGATCCCATTATGAGTGTCATGTTGGTGGACAACACCGATGACCCTGCGACATATGAGGAAGCAATGATGAGCCCAGATTCCAATAAATGGCAAGAAGCCATGAAATCCGAGATTGGATCCATGTACGAAAACCAAGTATGGACTTTGGTGGACTTACCGAATGGACAGAAGGCTGTCGAGAACAAATGGATTTTTAAGAAGAAAACAAATGCTGATGGTAATGTTACTGTCTATAAAGCTCGACTTGTCACGAAAGGGTTCCGACAAATTCAAGGAGTTGACTACGATGAGACTTTCTCACCGTAAGCTAAATTCTGTGAGGATTTTGTTAGCAATTGCTGCATATTATGATTATGAGATATGGCATATGGATGTCAAAACAGCATTCCTCAATGGAGACATTGATGAAGAGTTGTATATGGTACAACCCAAAGGTTTTGTCGATCCTAAAGATGCTAACAAGGTATGCAAACTTAAACGGTCCATTTATGGATTGAAGCAAGCATCCCGAAGTTGGAATCAACGTTTTGATAAAGTAATCAAAAGTTTTGGTTTTATAAAAACTTATGGAGAAGCTTGTATTTACAAGAAAGTAAGTGGGAGCTCTGTAGCATTCCAAGTACTATATGTGGATGACATATTGTTGATTGGGAATGATGTAGACCTTCTTAATAGTGTCAAGGATTATTTGAATAATAGTTTTTCAATGAAAGATCTTGGTGAAACAGCTTACACATTAGGCATAAAGATTTTTAGAGATAGATCAAGAAGCCTAATATCATTGTCACAGAGTACATATTTGGACAAAGTTCTAAAGAGGTTTGGAATGGAAGATAGCAAGAAAGGGTTCTTGCCCATGTTTCCCAATACGACCTTGAGTAAAACTCAAAGTCCTTCTACGGCAGAAGATAAAGAAAGGATGAGTAAGACTCCCTATGCCTCAGCCATAGGGTCTATCATGTATGCCATGCTATGTACTAGACCCAACATTGCATATGCTGTTAGTTTGACTAGCAGATATCAAAGTGATCTAGGAGTGGATCATTGGACAACGGTCAAAAACATCCTTAAGTACTTGAGAAGAACTAAGGATATGGTTCTTTCTTATGGAGGTGATGAACAACTCATTGTTAATGGTTACATCGATGCTAGGTTGAACACCGATCCGGATGATTCTAAATTAAATCTCAATCTGGATAATGATTTACTTTGAATGGTGCAGTAGTTAGCTGGAGGAGTGCAAAGCAAAGCATTGTGGTGAGATCTTCAACTGAATCAGAATACATAGCTGCTTCGGAGGCTTCACAAGAGGTGATATGGATGAAGGAGTTCATTACAGAGCTTGGTGTGGTTCCCAGTGCTGGACCCAATGTCTATCTACTATGATAACATGGGTGCCATAGCCAATGCGCAAGAACCAATGTCACACACGAAGCTGAAGCACATCAAGCTACGTTTTCACACAATTCGAGAGCATGTCCAAGATGGTGACATAAAGATTTGCAAAGTACACACAAATCAGAATGTGGCGGATCCGTTGACTAAACCTCTCCCGAGGGAAAAACATGACCAGCACCGAACCACCATGGGTGTTCGTTATATTACCATGTAATCTAGATTAGTTGACTCTAGTGCAAGTGGGAGACTGTTGGAGATATGCCCTAGAGGCAATAATAAAAGTGGTTATTCTTATATCTTTGTGTTTATGATAAATGTTTGCATTCATGCTATAATAGTATTAACCGGAAACATTAATACTTGTGTGATTTGTAAACTAAATTAGGCCCAGTTCTTTTGGCGGCTTCTTCTAGAAGCTGCCCTACCCCCAGCTTCCTAGGGAATCCGGTTCAAAAAAATTGCGAGGCTTCCAAATTTGTTTACACTTAACTATTTTGGAAGTCTCACGAATTTTTTAAACCGGCTTCTTCAGGAGGCTGGGGGGAGGACGGCTTCTGAGAAGCCAAAAAGAATGGGCCTTAGAGTCCCTGGTAAAGCCTCTTTGTAATACTAGCTTGTTGGTTGATAGATGATCGTGGTTTCCCGATCATGAACATCGAGATGTTATTAACAACAAGATCATATCATTAGGAGAATGGTGTGATGGACATACTCCTATAGATAAGCGTAGCATAAAGATCAAGTCATTTCAATAGTTCGTTAGCTATAAGCTTTTTGATACATAGTAACCTAATTCCTTCGACCATGAGATCATGCTAATCACCATCACTGGAAGGATGCTTTGATGACATCAAACACCACACCGTAACTGGGTGGCTATAAAGGCGGCATTGTGAAAGTACAAAGGAAGTCGCCTAGAGGGGGTGAATAGGCTTTTAAAAATACGGTTAAGGCTCAAGTAATCATGAATAAAACTAACGTTTAATTTATTGAGCACAAAACCTAGCCACTAAGTTCACCTAGGTGCACCAACAACCTATGGTAAGCAATACAAGCAACAAGGTGATAGCAAGGTATAAATACTTCAAGCACGATGGCTATCACAATGTAAAGTGAATAAATAAAGGGTTCGGTTGAGAGATAACCGATGAACGCAGAGACGAAGATTTGTTCCCCGAAGTTCACTTCCAAAGAAGCTACGTCTCCGTTGGAGAGGTGCGATGGCGCAATGCTCTCCGAATGCCACAAATGGCTCACCTCGAGGTGTGGTGGCTCGATTCTCACCCAACGCCACACAAGGCCTCACCCCGGATGCGGAAGCACGCAACTCACCGACGCCACAAAAGGCTCACCCTATTCTCCCAAGTGCGCACCACAAAAGGCGGGCACTTGCTCCACTATGGGACGCTTGAGGGCGGTCACCGAACCCATAGAAGATTGGGGCTAACTCCACAACTCAATTGGAGGCTCCCAACAACAAAGCCACAACAGGCTACAATGCCACAAAAGGCCAACAACGCCACAAAAGGCTACAATACCATGAAAGGCCAACAAGACCACAAAAGGTCAACAATCCAACCACAAAACCGTCTAGGGTTCCAAGGAACCCAAGAGAAAGAAGCTCACAAGCTTGAACTCGCCGAATCTCCGAGGAGAACTAAAACCTATGCACCAAATGCAAGGGCAAGTCCTTCTCTGCCAAATTCCAACAAAGCTACAAAAGCTATTGGGGGAATAAGGGAGGAAGAACACAAGAGGAGAATACAAAACTCTCCAAGATCTAGATCCCAATGATTCCTTCACAAAGAAGGGATTTGGATTGGGGGGTTATAAATCTAGATCTCCTCTCTCAAATCCCTCAAAAAGATGCAAGAATCATAAGAAGGGAAAGGGAGAGGGAAATCTTCTTCAAGGTTGACAATGGAGGAGAGAGAGAAAGCCAAGAACCAAGAAGAAAAAACTTTTGGCCACGAAGGGGAAGAGGAGCCCCTTTTAAAGGGCTCCCAGATCTGCCCGTTATGGGCATTCGTGACTCCTGGCCGGAACTTCCGATGGGAGGCCGGAACTTCCGGTGGCACACAGCCAACGGTCAAAAACTGCGGAGCAAGAAACTGAAAAAGCGAATCCTGGTCGGAACTTCCGCCGGTTCACCGGAACTTCCGGTGGGAACGAAACTTCCAGTGGAAGATCCGACAGAAGTTCCGTCAAATAGACACAACGAAAACAGAAGATTACTAAATGTGAACAGAACAAGAGCCGGAAATTCAACCGGAACTTTCGGCCTGAGCGGAACTTACGGTCCCTGGCCGGAACTTCCGGTGGGAGAGGAACTTCCGGTGGAAATTCTGACTGAAGTTCCGTCAAATAGCACATCCAAAACAGAAGGTTACTGAGCGTGAGCGGAAGAAGACCCGGAACTTCCACCAGAACTTTCGGCGGCAAAAATGCCCTAGCGGAACTTCCGATGGCAAGCCGGAACTTCCGGTCAGGGAAATTCCAGAAACCAGAAAACTAGAAACGCAATAACTTTTGATCCGAACTCCAAACGGGATGAAACCAATTTTGTTGGAAAGATAACGACGAATAGAATCCAACAAAATACTATGAATATTGGGTATCACCTTGGGAGAAAATACTATGAATATATATGTGAAGTATCCCCCAAGGTGTGGAGCCGGAAACTCGCAAGATCAAAAACCGCAATAAGATATGCAAGTGAAATCCTTAGATGAGGAACTAGAGCTTGTTATGATGATGACCACAAGCTCTAGATCCTCTCATGGACAAGAACCAAATAACAACCAATAAGGATGAGGCTATAAATGCAAAGGTTTGAGCTCTCTCCGAACGATGCAAACGAGACACCCGCTTCAGAGCCCCTCTTGATATTACGGCTATCTATCCTAAACCCGGTCTCCCAACTAACAATACGAGACCGGCAAAAGAAAAGCCCTATCAAGAACATACCTTTGCCTTGAGCATCCCACTTGAACTTGATGTAGACCGTCTTATTCTTCTATATTGGGAACACCTTTCTTGGATGCTCTTGCTTGATGAAGATGAAGACTTGCAAATTGCTCCCCCATACTCCATGGGGAAACCTCTTCTTTGAACTTGTCTTCATCATTATATGAGCACGAGGATGGCAAGCTTCAAGCATGAGATCTTCTAGAGATGGCGCATCTTGAGCTCGCCCTTCTTCATCCCTACTTGAGGTTGATCCATCTTGATGCAACTCTTTGCACATGTCTTGATCAACCTTCAAGCTCCTTCTTTCTTCATGATTCCAATGGGCACAAAGCCCTTGGACATTTCTTCATCTTCCAACCTTGAGACCAACACATGGCCCAAGCGATGCCAATGGACAAACCTACAAGTGAAACTCAGTTTACACATTAGTCCATAGGGATTGTCATTAATTACCAAAACCACACATGGGGGCATACATGCCCTTTCACGTTGAGTGTTCGGAAAGTATGTGTTGAGGCACATGGATCAAGAGTGGGATTTGTCAATCCATATGACAGATAGATATACTCTGGTCCCTCTCGGTGGAATGTCATCCAATTAGCTTGGAAGCATGTGACTGGCTCACAAGGGATCACATATCACGGGAACGATAAAAGAGTACTTATCGGTAACGAGGTTGAACTAGGTATGCAGAGATACCGACAATCAAACCTTGGATAAGTAAACTATCGCGAGACAAAGGGAAATTGTTATCGTATGTAAGTGGTTCATTCGATCGCAAAGTAATCGTAGAAATATGTGGGAGCCATATGAATTTCCAGATTCCTCTATTGGTTATTGATCGAGAAGTGTATCGGTCATGTCCGCGTAATTCACTAACCGTAGGGAGACACACTCAAGGATTCAATGTTGTGTAGTAGATATGGAATGTAAGTAGGGAGACCGAATGTTGTTTGGAGTCTCGAATAGGATCCGGGATATCACGAGGAGATCCGGAATGGTCTGGATAATAAGATTCATATAAGGAAAGTCCAATTCCGGAGTTCGGGAATGATTCCGATAATTTCATCGGAGAGGTTCTAGAAGGGTCTAGAAGGTTCACCGGACCGGAAGGGGAAGGGTACATGAATGAGTCATGGATAAGTGGAATGATTGAATCATGTCCTAGGTCATTTGGCTGGGAATTAGCAAGAAAGAAATCAAGCTCCAAATTGGAAGTCAAAAGACAAGTTTGAAAAGTCAAACTGGGACAATGTGTCCACGTGAAGGAAATAATCCTTCTTTCCCTCCACCACAAGCCAACAAGGAGAGGGAGTTCGGGAAGGATTCAAACTCCCCTCTCCCAAGCTGCCCTCCCTCTCATAAATAGATGGGAGGTGGTGCCCCAAGGCCACACAACACTAGCCCCTCCCCACCTAGCCGCACCACGCCTTGCCAGCCATTGCCACGCCTCCTCATCTTCGGCCTTCTAATCCCTAGATCGCCGAAAACCCTAGATCCATCATAACCTGGTCCGGCTTAGGCGAAGCCCTGCGTATTTTTCCCTACTTCTGACACCACGCCGTCGTGCTGCCGGAATTGCGAGGGGAGAACTACAACCTCCGCTGCCTGCTGGAACAAGGGAGAGGAAGGTCTTCATCGAGTACCGAACGTGTGACCGACTGCGGAAGCGCTGCCGAAATGCAGCGCCAGAAGGATCGTCTACGCGATCTTGAGATCAGCAAGTGTACGACTACATCACCCATGAGAATCTGCTCTCGTTAACCGCTTTGGAATCTTCAAGGGTGAGTACTCTAATCGACTCGTTGCTACAGTCTAGTAGATAGATCTTGAGTTGTTTGTATGCATACGGTAGAAATTTTTTGTTTTCCATGCTACGAACCCCTACACCACCGACCTTGCCTCTCTGCCTATATAAAACCTCCCCCCCCTCCCCGAGATGAAAATCCTAAGTACCAGATCAGAATTCGATGAAAAGTTCTGCAGCGCCGCCACCACTGAAGACGAAATTCTGGGGACAGAAGTCTCTGTTCCAGCACCCTGTCGGGATGTGGAATTGCCCCGAGAGCCATCTCCATCGACTCCACCGCCATCTCCATCGCCGTTGCTGACTCCCATGATGAGGAGGGAGTAGTTCTCCCCCAAGGCTAAGGGCTCTACCGGTAGCTATGTGTTCATCTCTCTCTCTCCATGGTGTGATCTTATTGTGATCATGATCTTTGTAATCTAGTTGAATAAGTATATGCTACTCTTTATCTATTATGCTACTCAAGTGCTTTTATTAATGTGATCTCCGAAGACACCTTGTCCCACGTGTGTGAAGGTGACAGTGTGCGCACCGTGTGTGGATCTTAGGCTAAAGATTACAGAAATACTTATCATGAGTTATAATTTGAGTTGGATGTCTCTATAAAATTGCGGTGTTTGTCTGGAACCATCTAGCGCTCAAGGTGACAGTGTGGGGTTACCTAGATGGGGAATGCGAACTTTAAGGTGTGCTTTTATAGCCCTATGCGGTGAATTGGTGTTCGTTATCCAACCGGAGAGTAGTTCAGGGTAGCATAGTGAAGAGAAGACATTTATGTGTTCAATTATGTTATCATTGTTGAGAGTGTCCACTAGTGAAAGTATGATCCCTAGGACTTGTTTCTAAGCATTGAAACACTGTTTATAACCAGTCCTGCTATATGTTTGCTTGCTGCCATTTTTATTTCAGATTGTAGGTACCACTTATAATCATCCATATTACTTGTATTTCACTATCTCTTCGCCGAACTAGTGCACCTATATACCTAACAAGTGTATTAAGTGTGTTGAGCAGATTTTACCCAGAACCAAGACAACTCGAAATCATGCAACAAATCTTACGCGTTTAAGAAATTCAACAAAGTTGTTCCCTGGTTATAGCAGGGTGCTAGGTTTACACGGGAATAATGAAAGACCAAATCAAGGAAGCCTACTCGAATGCGTGAAGGGATTACATGGTCGCCAGTTCTAGGATCATCACCTTTGCAAATTTGATTTGACAAGTTCATTTAATGGGTCTATTAGATTTGTCCATGCACATCAATCTAAAACAGAAATTCCATATTAGACGGAAACGGAACGTTTGTTCCGCCGGGAAACATTGTTCTGTTTTTGTTTCCATTTCCGCCAAACCAATTTCATTTCCATTTTCATTTTTCAAAATTCCATTTTTTCGGATTTTCACTCCGTTTCCATTTTTCCACGGAAAAGTCAGAAACTTTCCGCTCCACTTACATCCCTATCCATGAATAAGGCTAAGGTTCTGCTATCCTCTATTCTGCTTTCCAACTATGTTGCCATTACTCCTTTTGGCCGGCCGAGGCAGCAAGGGGAAGGAGTTGGACTATGGTGGAGAGAGTGGAACTACAAGGTGTCCGGGGTGCTTTTCCGCTCGTGCGCTCATGCGCGGCACTGGTCAGCCGTCCTCTCATCACTCGGTTGTGCCTCCATGGAGGAGGAGGAGGACGGAGTGGATGTGCAGGGCGAGCCCCTTCCTCATAAAGCATAACTACTGGCGCTGGTGGTTATGCCCCCTCCCTTGCCTCTCCTTGGCCGGCCTCGTGGCAGGGAGTGGAGGCTAGAGCGACATTGCTGCTTGTGCTTGGAAGTGGCGTGGGAGGTCTTCGAGCTGTGAGCTCTGCAGCAGTCCCCAAGCAACGACGCTATCTCGCCGCTATCCTTGGTCGTAGGATTGGCCCTGTTGCGCTCAAGCGATGGTGCTCGAGCTCCTTCTTCCTCCTTCACTGGAGGATCTTCATTGACCTTAGTGTGGCAATCATCGCAGCGGTTCCCCAAGTGGTTCTGTCCCCGGTGGAGGCAGCGGCGGCAGGTCAAACTTCGTCGGCGGCAAGCTAGGACTTGATCGCATTTCTGTGACTTTTTTTTGGGGTGCTGTTTGTAACTATCAGGGACTCGGTTGTAATCTTCTTTTCTCTTGGGTCCTCTGTATAATTGCACACAGCCGCTGTATTAATAATGCAGTCTCCAGGTCCTTCAGAACCTTTCTCGTTCAAAAAAAAAACATAGGTCACAATATCTTCAAACTACCAGGGACAAAATCGTCAAAATAGGACAGACCGAATTTCAGGGGCAACAAACGTACGTTGGGCAAATTAATACTAGTATAGGTTGTACTGCTTGTCTTGATATAACGCAGAACTTTACTTACAAAAATACTCGTCGTCTGAGTAACAGCCAAAAAGAACAAGATAAACATGGCCCTCACGCTTATTAAGTTTGGCCTCCACGTCAGCTGATTATTATCTAATCAAGTGGACGGCTGCCGTCCATAACTTGTTTACTTGAAACTAGGTTTCGTGTTTAGCGCAGCCTTATAGTTTAGTCTGGAGAGCGCGCTGGATCTTATTCTCATCCCCCTGCATCTGCATCTGCACTAGCTAGTTCAACATCGTCAACATCCCAAGCTTGGGCTACTTCATCTTACTTCAGGGCTTCGGGTTTTGAAGGTTAGTGCTATATATTCGCGAGTTTTGCAATGCACCGTTTAATCATGCTTTCATGTCAAGAAATGATTTACCACAAACCACACATCCCCGTTGTATTTTGCAACTACCTATGTACTCCTTTTGATTCAAATCAATTAATTCGGATTTGTCTAGATTCAGATATATCTAGCACTAAAATATGTCTAGATACATTCGAATTTAAATAAATACAAGTTAATTAATTTGGATCAGATGAAGTAATAAACCTTGGCCATCATTTCTTCTAGCTGCCAGGGCATGAACCGTGCAAGAGTGGCACCGAGGCCCTTGCCGTACCATTTACTAGAAGAAATCACAGATGGTTTTTCCGAGGAGCGAAAACTTGGTACTGGAGCGTATGGAAGTGTTTACAAGGTAAAGAATCCCCAGCCACAGTTCTTTAGGCCTTGTTCGGTTACAGCTGAAAGGAAAGGTGTTGGTATGGACTAGCAGGAAATACGGTTCAATTCCCTGACAATACCTCCTCATCCATGTCAATCCCACTCAAACCGAACAAGCCCTTATATGGAGTAGACATCAGTGGGTTTTGTTTCCACTTTGTTCAGATTTGCGGAGGGCACCATGGTTGTTCGTTAGAGTATTCCACGGATAATGATTATTATGATAGTTTAGGATAGTTAGGATCTCAGTCTAACTTGACTTGTACTTTAAGAGGATTAACATGAAGTAACTTTAATTAAATGCGTTGCAAGAAAATTCTCTCAAATCCACTCCAATCCAGCTAGGTCGGGGATTAGCCGAATAAAGCTCAAATGGAAACTTTGTGTAGCGGATCACCTCTCAGAGACTGAGTCTAGAATGCAGATTTACTCGGACTAACTAAGATTATGTAACCAGTAGCATGTGAGTCAATTTGCAAAGGCTATGGTGCCATTTTTTCTTTTTGGGTGGACGGGCCTACGCTCAATTACAAATCTAGCTGCTAGTTTGTTGTTCATGTCTGTGTAGCTTCTTCATTTTTCGAGGAACTAGCGTGTAACTTAACCATCCTTCGAATCAAAACTCATGGACTCTTTTTTTTGAAAAGGGGAGTATCCCCGGCCTCTGCATCGGTAGATGCACACAGCCTTTATTAATAAAAAGCATCATCCAACATCCAGCATATAGTAAATATTACACATCAAGGATCACTTAAAGTTGATACATGTATCAACCAGCGAAAAAGACGAAAACGAGGATCTCTAGACATCATGGAGTCGACTATGCGGCTGCTAGTACGACTGGCCAAATATGTGGTGTGCGACCATCAGCAAATGGCTGCACCCAGTAGCCATAATATCCCGCTGGTCTGGCAGAAGCAGACATGCCCAAAGCTGGACCCAATGAGCCACCATATGGATAACCTACAAAATATTAAAAGTTTTCGATTTATTAAAGATTATGTCATTTCTGCATCTCCAAATAGACCAACACAAGGCAGAAACCCCAATGCGAATTCTAGCCTTAGTTGCTTTGTCCACTCCATCCAACCAATTTCCAAACATATTTTTGATATTAGTTGGAAGGAGAACATCATAAGCAAAATTGACAATTCGCCATAATAAACACGCAAAAGGGCAGGAAATAAACAAATATTCAATGGTTTCTGGCGATCCACAAAAACAACAATTGATACATCCTACCCAATTTCTCTTAATCAAGTTATCCTTAGTAAGTAAAACTTTGTTATGAAGGAACCACATGAAAATCTTAATCTTAAGTGAAATTTTTAGTTTTCAGAGATATTTCCGAAAGAAAACCGTATGATCGTTCATAAGGTCTTCATACATGGATTTTACTGAGAACACACAAGATGAAGGTAAGTTCCATATAAACTTATATTGTTTATCTGACAACTGTACCATCATTAACCGTTGGCATAAGTGTAACCAAGCTGTCCACTTACTATCATTAAGTACTCGTCGAAATCTAATGTTAAGTGGTACTCGTCGAAAGTCATGGACTCTTATCCAGCCACAGTTTGTCACAAAGGCTGACTTAAGGCTGGTGCACTCCACGTACGTCAAAAATTACTTTGACTCGACATTGGCTGGTCAAAGACTCATGACGCATTTCCTATTTTACCGCGAGTAACACAATACAAATAGACGAGCTACAATATTGTGTTAATGTATAACTGTTGATGATCAGTAGGGCTTACAACATCTTTATTACTAGGACCATTTTCTGTATTATACTTCTTCCGTTTCAAAATATAAGATGTTTTAGGTTTGTGAAGTAAATAAAACTAGACTTCTTTTAGTGTGTAGATTCATCCTAAAGTTGAGTGAATCTACATACTAAAACAAGCCTAGATTCATTTTATTCACAAACCTAGAACATCTTATATTCTAAAACCGTTCATGTCATGTTCTCAACAGGGACAGCGTAAAGGTGGAGAAATTATTGCTGTGAAGAAGCTTCATTCCATGCCAGAACTCAATCATCAACAATTCCAGAAGGAATATCTTAATCTTGCTAGTCTCCAACATGAAAATATTGTGAGGTTAGTTGGCTATTGCCATGAAACTCGTGGAGAATACGTAGAGTATAATGGTAGGACGATTTTTGCCGAAAACCAACACATGGCGTTGTGTTTTGAGTATATGTGCAACGGAAGCCTTAACAACTGTCTTCAAGGTATGACGGTGCTCTATCCGTATTAAATGTCACTTGTTAAAAAATAATCAAAATTTAGATATCGAGAGTACTCACATTTGTTGTTGCTACAGATGAATCTAGTGGACATGATTGGAACACCCGATACAAAATAATTAAAGGGGTATGCAAGGGTTTGAGGTACCTTCACGAGGAACTAAATCCTCCAGTTTACCATTTGGACTTGAAGCCGGCCAATATATTGCTGGATGAGAAAATGACCCCCAAAATTGCGGATTTTGGATTGTCAAAATTGTTTGAAAATGAAAGGACACGAGTAACAGAAAGCCCCATAGGAACACTGTAAGCCGAATACACTTCATCTGAACTGACATTCAATAGCTAGGAATTCCTTATGTAGCATATGAGTAAATCTGACTACCTATGTTGTGCAGTGGGTACCCGCCGCCAGAATACTGGAGTCATAGATTGGTCTCAAATAAGTTGGATATTTTTAGTTTAGGGGTAATAATCATAAAGTTAATGACGGGACAGGTGGGCTACACCCAAAGTGCTGAAATGCCTTCCGAAGAATTCATTGATCTGGTAAGATAAATCTCTCGGTTTAATTTATCAAGATCAATTGTAGTACCTCTTTTGCACAGAATATTAGCATTTTCCTAATTAATGTACGGACATTTTTTTCCGACGCCCCAAATTACTAGGTACATGACAGGTGGAGAAATAGGCTACATGGGACATCAAGTGATGATGAGATTAATTCATATGCCGAACAAGTGAAGGCATGCATCAAAATGGCTCTGAATTGTGTTGACGGTGATAGACATAAAAGGCCAACTATAGGAGATATTATCCATGAGCTGGATGAGACAGAGACTATGACACAATTTTCTCGAACATTGACAATTAATAATCCAGGGTCGACATCATTTGGTGAGCAGGTGTGATTAATGTTTCTGATAATCTCTTTTACTTTTTCTCTTTTCTTCAAATAAAATCGTCATGGTGTATCGATGGCATCCTCGACAGGAAGAGAATGGGCTCCTGGAGGTCCATCCTCGCCAGCTTCGCTTTCCCTTCTTCGAGCCAAACAAGTCCATTTGCCCTCTCCGCCTAAGTAACAACACAGATGATGATGTCGCCTTCAGGATTATCTCCGAGGACGACTACACGGATGTACTGTCGGAGCTCAATGGCATTGTGCCACCAAGGTCCGCTCAAACCTACTGTATGCTGATAGAAAAGAAGCCGCCGGCGAGCATGACAGAGTTTGTTATCACCCTAGAAAGCTGCATAGCACATGACGGCATAGCAGACGTAGACGACAACTTCTTACCGGAAGTCCTTGAGCTAACTGAAGGCAACAAGGTGCATACGGTAACATTGGTAGCAGCCATTTGTGACCCAGCACAAGCCAAGATGGCCTCTAAGGTTAGTGACTAGTACTTTCTTACACAACTTGAACTTGAGAAAAAAACAGAATCTTGTGTGACGACGTTCCTTTCCCCACTGTCATCATGATCGGGCATCACTTTTGGGCTTTGATCAGTTCATTTCTCCTCCTTACATCATCCTTACATCATGTTTATTTTGGACAAATTAACGGTTTTACCATCCATCATTTATTTAGGTCATTTGCCGCTCAGATCCTTCCAGCCAATTATCACAAATAGATGTGCACCCAACTGAGCCATGGTAAGTTGATACTTCTAATAGTGCAATATGTGTATCTCTATCCTAAAAAGGTGTACAATGCATATTAGCATATATAAGTCGTCCACATGTAAAATCCATGAAATACGCTCTAATTGTAGGAGTAATACAAACACGAGACCATGTGCCATTAAACTGCTAGTCCATACGAGATGCTAGTCCATCGTTTTGTTTACCTTTATTTGTAACTTCAGTACTTTTGCTTTGGTCGAGTTGTGTGGTTGATCGGCTGTGTGCATTCTAGCTATGCAGAGCCCGGGTGTAAACTTACTCTTAAGTAATAAAGTGCACATTTCCAAAAAAAAATGCAGCTCTAATACCTATTGTTACACAATCGTGAAGCTTGTAACAGAAAAGTGTTAACCAATTTACTCTATATATAAATATTCAGCATCCAGGGTGCAGAATTGTTATTTTGCACCCTACATATTATTATGGTCTCACATTCAGAAATTTATATTTTGTATACTAATAATTATGTTCATATTCATCAGAAATGCAAAAAAAAAAACATAAAAATACAATTTATGAGTCATTACATTGTAAAAAACATAGAAAATACGCATTCTACGTCGTGTTTTTATACGGCATGTGAACAATTTTTTTATGACGTGTCTAATTTTTCTTATGTTCTTCTTGACTTCCGAGATAAAAGAAAATTTACATGACGTAACAATTATGTACATTTGAAAGATAGAGGGTGGGTAAAGAATAACTATTCTATATACTGGGTGTCAAATAGCGCTATGGTTGTTCTATAATATGACTACGCGTGTGGTTTATCAAAGTCTAGTATGAGTTTGCGCTCTAAAAGCCAAACACCTGTAAATTAAGGAATGTAACATCCAGCTGCATTTAATTGAAGATCACACCAACCTATAGGACAGGTGATAGGTGGGACACATGATTTAGATTGCAGTCAACAAGACTCGAGTAACTTTTCAAGTACTCTATAGGAAACCATTCATTTGTATCTTCTAAAACATGTACAATTGTGATATCACAGGATTTTGGCAAGTTATGCTGGTGATGGTGTCACGATTTGGAACTATGAGACACAGGTTTGTTGCGGAAGGATTGTGGAAAATATTGTTTGATTGTATTGATATTGAGTTGATTACAATGGGCCCTGTTGGGCTGGTTATATAGAAGTACATACCCAGAGGGCAAGAAGACTAATAAAGAGAGAATTGGATTATACAAATTTTAACTACCAAATATAGCCTAATAACCGTAACAGCTGCTAGCTACATACCGGCCTCCGCAGATACGATGCAAGAGAAAGTCTTACTTATTAATGTTCAAATATCCATGAACTAACTTGACTACCTATATATGTTGGTATGCAGGAAAGAGTGTCAGCATGTAGAACTCTCAGGCCTACAAATCGAATCCGTTGCGCTAAGTTCATTGTGCGCAAGCACTGGTTTTGTGCAGGAGATTGGGACGGGTGGATCAACGTGCGTGCGTGCATTACAAATGACAAGGTCGCAGGGTTCAAGGCACACGACAGTGTGGTTATCTCACTGGCGGTTCATCCAAGTGAACCGCTGTTGCTATCATCTGCTATTGATAACCATGTCAAGCTGTGGAACTGGGAGGCTAAGTGGAAGTGCGTTCGAAAATTTAAGGCACACTCAGACCATGTGGAGAAAGTTGTGTTTAACCCGAGGGACGCCAACCTTTTCGCTAGTGTTGGCTTAGACAACACACTTAAGGTTAATTAATAATTGGCATTTCCACACTTCGTACCAAATTGTAATTATTCGCACTCCCTCTGTTTTAAAATATAAGATGTTTTAGTTTTATGAAGAAAATATATCTAGACTACTTTTAGTATGTAGGCTCACTTAGATTTGGAGTGAATCTAGACACTATAAGAAGTCTAGATTTTTTTTTTCCATAAACCTAAAACATCTTATATTTTTATGGCCAGTCTTACCTAATGCTTGGAAATTCACAGATATGGAAGACTTCCTCGCCTCTGCCTGTCACCACAGTGGACTGTCATGAACATCAGATGTATGTTGATTATTTCTACCCAGGAGGTGACCGGCAGTACATCATTACAAAATCTCTGTCAGGGATAGCACGGGTATGACATCTTTATTACTCAAAGTGTACATGTGTTAATGCATATCCGATCCTCCATATTCAAAAAAACAAAAATGCATACACTCTCGAATCTTTTGTATCAGATCTGGGATGTGAAGACAAATACATGTATTCGAGAAATCACAGCCCTACCTCACTATAGCCGATGTGTTGGTGTGCTACATTCTCTCCAAGACTGTCCATTGTTAGTTACAGCTTTTCAGAGCAACATTGTTTCTGTGTACAACTTCGATACTGATAGGTAAAGTTGCTTTTTCCCATGTCTCATTTTATTTCATGCCGCGCCATGGAATAATATTTATAATATTATTTTGCAGCTACGAGAATTCGATTGATTTCAAACTTGGAAATATTTGCAACATCGCTTACATCAAGGACATAAAAAGGTAAACAATTTCTTGAACATGCTGGGAATAATATATCTATGTGGAACTCAAGAAGTAAAATGGTCAATCTGTGGTGCTATATATGTTTTTCATGAAAGAGAAATATTAATATCATGAACAGTGGCGGACCCAAAATATTTTTTAAGCCCGGGCAAACTTAAAGTCAAATTGGTTAAGGTGTTGATTTTGCTTGTAAATAAGCATAAAAATCCCATTAACTAAAGGAAACATGCGGCCAGAAGCCTGGTACCATGGTACTCAAAGAATAGCCCGATCTGACTACTTCTATTCTGATGCGCTGTCATCAGCATCACTCATGCACTAGCAGCCAAGGCAGAGATGATCGCCGGCCGCACACGCGCCGTCCACATCCCTCGCCACCCGAAGAATCCGTCCAGCAAAGCCACCGGCAACACAAGCACGCACACCACCACCTCACCGCCGATCACGTCGCCGCCATAGACCGACCCCTAGCTAGTTCCCCGTGGTGCTATATTATCCAGTCCGTCCTTTCTCTTACACGTACTGAACGTACGTACCCAAGAGATCTCGTACATAGTAGGGCTTAACTGTATCTGCACAGACTCTGGTACCTTCTTGTAGCTTGACACACAACTATATAAACATACAACTAGCTAAATTAATATCAAAATGTGAAGCTCCTCCCTTAACATCACCGTGATGCATATATATGGATGTTCCAAACTTCTTAATTTATAATCATATATGCTTATATATGCAGTGTCGCGATTGGATTTTATGGAGGAATAGCAATTATGGAAATCAATCATGAAGATAGCAAGTAAAATAGCGCAAGTTACCTCGCTCTTCATTTTGTCCTCCACTAGTTGGTGTTATCACATTGTGTAATATAATTAAACAAAAAAAGTTCTTTATTCTCATTTATTTAATTCCTCAACCCATAAATTATTATTCGCATAAAGCGAAATTAGTGTTTCTGTTGTTGTCGACAGGTGATATCCGTTTCAAAGATGTGGTACACAATAAGGTCATAAATATACATATGCTTTGGCGGTAGGTATTAGATAAACGTGTTGTTAACATGAAAATGGCATGCAGTCGTTTGAAGTGCCAATACAATACCTTCTGCTGCTTCAACACTGCTTTGTGATGCTCCCCGGTGCTCCCTGCCTTACCACCGCTGGTCATCCTCCTTACTGGCCTTCCGTACGTGCTCCCCGTTGCAGCCTCCACCACAGGCTGCTTCTTAGCTTCCCGCCACGTGCTCATCGTGGTCCTGGTGGTGCCACGGCTGGATTTTCTACATGTGGTCAGCGGAGCTGCTAAGTATGGTGTCGAGAATTGTTAAATGAGGCCGACAGCGGTGCTACAAGCGGTATCGGTTTTTGCTACATAAAACCGCAGACGTTGCTACAAGTGTGCATTGTGTTTGCTACCTGCGGCCGACGGCGGCGCTATGAGACCTCCAGCGGTGCTATGTGCGGCGTCATATTTTGCTATAAATTTTCTTGCTACAAAAGATCCATTGTTTTTCTATGATAATATAAAGGTTTCTACAATTGAAAAAAAAAGTTCTACAACCGTTTTATTATTCGGCTACAACATCGCAAAGTTTTGCTAAAAGGTCTCCGAAAAAGTCTTTGGCGATGTCATCAGCGAAGTCGAGTTTGCTATATTAATATAAATTTTTTGCTACATAGTTTTCGGAGATACCCATCAAGGTCTCCAGCGAGATTTGTCTTTTTTATTTTTTCTCATGTATGATTTTTTTTGCTACATGTAGTAAAAGCGAGTCATTTTGTAGCAAAAATTGGTGCTTTTATAGCAAAAACGGAAATAGACCTATTTTTTGGGACACGTGGCACCCCGACGACCCGAGAGGATAGGGGGGAATTATCCCTCAGAGACGCCTAGCGCTGCTCATATTTTTGTAACAGGCACAAACAATATATATACAAAAAGTGTATCCAAAAATATTTTGAAACAAACCAAACAATCGGCTCATGAGTAATTTTTACCTTTTTAGTCGACACCTAGACACACTTTTCGATACATTTATTTTCTTTTGCAAAATTCCACCGATCTATTAATAATCATCAACAGCAGTACAAAGATTACTAATAGTAGTAAAAATTACAAATAGGTCATTCGACCACCTAGCAATAACTACACACACTAATATCATAGACATGATAGAGACGCTTCTTTGATCAAAGATCATTAGCAGGATCTAGATACCCATAATGACCCTCTGTGCATTCCACGATATCAATATCATTTGAACCATAAACGTCAAGTTCAATTCTCTTTGTTACTTCGATACCTGACTTGTCCGAGATATGATCATCGATATCACCATAACTTGTTCAATATCATTATCAACAAACATTGTTTAACTCGTTCCCGTGATATTCCATTCTCATGACCTAGTCATACATTGCACAACTTATTGGATGTAATCTCATCAAGTGGACCCGGTGTATCTTCCCGGCACATAGGAGAAAAAAATTCGATCTCGATACATGTGCCTTAACATGTTCCTCTGGAATACCTGATAGACACCTTTATGATCACCCTACTACGTTGTGATAGTTAATGCAGTCAAGATAACCTGGGACTCAACATGAGAAGGATGATTTCCTTAATCATCTTCATTGTTGTAAAATGATCTGCACTTTTTGTTGGAATTGCTTCAACCCTTCACTGAAACCAAAATATGAGTGTGTTTTGTTGTTTATGATGGGAATGGTCCCATAAAGTCAAATCCCCATATATCAATTTTTTTAAGAGGCAATGAATACATAGGCATTTAATTTCTCTTACCAATGTTTCCAATGTGTTGACATTTGTCACATGCCTTAACATAGTTAGTATAATCTTTACATAAATTAGGCCAATAAAAAC
Source organism: Avena insularis (assembly GCA_023614405.1). NCBI lineage: Eukaryota > Viridiplantae > Streptophyta > Magnoliopsida > Poales > Poaceae > Avena > Avena insularis. The sequence goes on along the minus strand of CM042687.1, from coordinate 395,593,500 downwards.
CAGACTCTAATACCTTTGCAGCGGTGCGGTCTCCTACGTGATGTCCTTCATAAGGACTGTCATGATAATCTCTTATGATACCCTGCTTCTCAAATTAAGGAACACAACGTCTAATAATACCATATAAAATTTTCTTATAAAGGAATGGATCATAACAAAAGTAATGTATAAGATCATAAAAGAATTTCTTTTTTTTGGGAACTGAAGTGTTGTGGCATAAATTTTCCAATAATAAAGTTAGCATAATCAGCAAACCATGGGGAGGCTACTCTAGCACTAGATACATTAGTTTGCTAGTTGTTCATTAGCAAATCTATCATTAATAGAAATAGGATCTACCAGAATGTGTTTCCATTCTATATAAGTGATCAGCTACTCAATTATCCTCACGTTTCCTATCAACAATGTGCAAGTCGATTTTTTGTAGCAAGAGAATCCATCTAATAAGTCTAGGCCTAGCGTATTTCTTGTTCATTAGATATTTAATAGCACAGTGAGTGATCAGAGTATACTATGAATTTAGAGTCTACAATATAGGGTCTAAACTTATCACATGCAAAATCATTGCTAGAAATTCTTTTTTAGTGGTAGACTAGTTTCTTTGGGCGCCATCAGAGGTTTGCTAGCATAGTATATGACATTCAGTTTCTTATCAACTCTTTGTCCTAAGACAACACCTACAACATAGTCACTAGCATCATAGATGATTTCTAAGATAAAATTCCAATTAGGAGGTTGAATTATAGGAGCACTTATCAAAGCAATCTTTAAGACGCTAAAAGACTCTACGCAATCATCGTGAAAAGAGAATGGAACATAGTTTTGCAAAAGGTTAGTTAGGGGATTTGATATTTTGTAAAAGTCTTTGATAAATCTTCTATAAAAACATGCATGTCCAAGATAACTTCTTATACCCTTAATATCCTTTGGATACGGTAGCTTCTCTATGGCTTCTATCTTGGTGCGGTCCACTTTAATGCCTCTTCCTGAAAATCGGTGTCCAAGAACAACACCTTCTATCACCATGAAATGGCACTTTTCTCAGTTTAGGACTAAATGTTGGTCCACACAACGCTGCAAAACTTTGTTAAGATTAAGCAAGCAATTATCAAAAGAGGTACCATACACAGAAAATTCATCGATGAATACTTCCATAATTTTCTCAATATAGTCCGCAAATATACATTCATGCATTTTTGAAAAGTAGCAGGAGCATTGAACAAACCGAATGACATTCTCCTATAAGAAAAAGTACCGAAGGGACATGTGAAGGTAGTCTTTTACTGATCATCTTTGTGCACTATGATCTTGGAGAAACCTGAATAACCATCTAGATAACAAAAGTGTGAGTGTTTAGATAATCTTTCTAGCATTTGATCAATGAATTGCAAAGTATAATGATCTTTACAAGTAGCTTTGTTTAGCTTCGTAAAATCAATGCAATTCTATTATGTCATTGTTGTTTAGCTAGGTTGTGCAACTCCAGACTTACATCTATGTTTGTGTAATATTTGTTAGTTGTAGTCGAAGTTTAACCATATGGTCTAATTTCTACACTTGTGTTATCTATTTGTGTTATTGATGCAAAATGTGAACATTTGGGTACTTCCTATATATGTTGTGTTACTGATGTGTACATTTTGCTGTCATTCTAATATTTATGTGCATATTACTGTGTATAATGTGTATATTCTAGTGTATATAAAGGAATATGCCCGAGAGGCAATAATAAAGTGGTTATTATGCTATTCTATGTTTATGATAAATGTTTATTTTTCATAATATAATTGTGTTAAGAGGAAACTGTAGCGGTTCATAGCATAGAAAAAATTCTATCACGTGAACACACACAAGCCAGGATCTATCTACTAGATTGTAGCAACGATTTGATAGAGTACTAACCCTCGAAGATCCAAAGCGGTTAACGAGAGTAGATTCCCGTGGGTGATGTAGTCGTTCACTTGCCGATCTCAAGATCGCGTAGACGATCTTTCTGGCGCCGCACTTCGGCAGCGCTCCCGCAGTCGGTCACACGTACGGTACTCGATGAAGACCTTCGTTTCCCTTGTTCCATCAGGCAGCGGAGGTTGTAGCTCTCTCCTCGCGATTCCGGCAGCACGACGGCGTGATGTCGGAAGTGGAGGGGAGATCCTGCAGGGCTTCGCCTAAGCCGGAGTGATTATGGTGGAGTAGAGAGAGCCTCGGGGCTAGGGTTTATTGTTGGAATTATGCCCTAGAGGCAATAATAAAGATGTTATTATTATAATTCTTGTTCATGATAAAGTTTATATTCCATGCTAGAATTGTATTAAGCGGAAACATTAATACTTGTGTGGTTTGTGAACAACACCGTGTCCCTAGTACGCCTCTATGGACTAGCTCATTGATCAATGATGGTTAAGGTTTCCTAACCATAGACATGAGTTGTCAATTGATAATGGGATCATATCATTGGGAGAATGATATGGTGGATGACCAAACTAAGCGAAGCAATTAGATCGTGTCATTGTGTTCATCTTTGCGAAGCTTTTCCTATGTCAAATATTGTATTCCTTAGACCATGAGATAATACAACTCCCTGGTATCGGAAGAAAGCTTTGAGGTCATCAAACGTCATCCTATGAGAGGGTGATCATAAAGGTGTCTCTCAGGTGATCGGAAAGTATCTGTTGGGTTGTATGTATCAAGATGGAATTTGTCCCTCCCAAGTCGGAGAGATATACTTCGGGCCCACTCGGTAATCGATATCAACACCGCTTGCAAGCATGTGGTTAAGGAGTTAATCACAAAGTGATATCGGATTACGGAACGAGTAAAGTACTTGCTGAGAACGAGATTGAACTAGGTATGACGATACCGACGATCGAATCTCGGGCAAGTAAAATATCGCGAGACGAAGGGAATATATATATGGGATTGATTGAATCCTGGCATCGTGGTTCATTCGATATGATCATCGATGAATGTGGAGTCAATATGGGTGCCTGCACTTCACTGATTATTGATAGAAGATCATGTCTGATATTCTCGAACTCAGGTCACACACTTAACGTGTCTCGACGCTAGGATAGATTGGATAATTGGTTTATGAATTTGTGTTTGGAGTCTCGGATGGGATCCGGGATATCACGAGAGGTTCCGGAATGGTCCGGAGAATAAGATTCATATAAGGCAGTGCAGTTTTTGGAGTTCGGAATTATTCCGGATTAATCGGTATTGTACCGGAAGCTTCTAGAACCTTCCGGAAGGGGGCCAACGTGGTCCCACCTTCCGGGAGGGGGCATGGGCCTATGAGGGAGTGTCCTGGCCGCATTACAATAGGGGCACAAGGCCCCATAGGGCCCAGCCTATTCTAGATAAGATTTGAATCGTTTAAATCTAGAGATAGAATTTCTAGATAAGGGATAAGTTTAAATCGTTTAAACTTGAGATAGACTTGGAGGAGGGGCTAGGGCTGCGACCCCCCCTCTATATAAAGAGGGGTGGGGGCGCACCAACCCCACACACCTTCCCCTCCAAGCCCTAGTAACCCTGCTGCCTTCCTCTCTCCCTTCCGACTGTTTGTAGGCGAAGCCCTGCAGCAGAAATTCTCTACCATATACACCACGCCGTCGTGTTGTAGATCCAATCCATCTCTCCACCATACTTGCTGGTCCAAGGAAGGAGGAGACGTCGAGGTGCTGCACGTGTGCATCTCACGGAGGCACCGCCACTTGTGGTGCTAGATCGGATCGGATCGCGAGGAGGAGAAGCGAGTACGACTACATCACCCACGCCCGGTTAACGCTCATTGCGGCGAATCTTCAAGGGTATGAAGATCTAATCCAATCTCTCTCGTTGTTTGCATCTCCTAGATTAGATCTTGGCTTTCCTCTGCTCGCTCAGAAAATTTTGATTTACTATGCTGCGAAACCCTTCAAAGGGTATCGAGCTAGATCTATGCGTAGATGTGATTCACGAGTAACGCAACATGGTTGTTGCGGGCTGATGTTTTCTCGCTGCAAGCCTCTTGTTTGTGTTCTTCTTATGACGCGATAGTGAGATTGAAGCGTCCAGGCCAACCTTACGCGACATCGTCATGAGACCGCTCGCACTTGACGTGTGGCTTGTACCACACATGCGGCTGGTGGATGTCGTTTCCTCACTATAGTTGTCATGGGATTAACACCGGAGTTTGGCAACCATAATATCACCGCTGTGGCTTTCCGTAGGTAAGAATCGTTTAGCATCTACTCCCATAAGCCACGTAAAACATGCAACAACAAAGTAGAGGCGTCTAACTTGTTTTTGCAGGAGTGTTTTCTCGTGATATGGTATGGCCCAAGATGTGATGTGTATATTGTATGCGATGATCATGTTTTGTAATGTTTCACGACTTGCATGTCGATGAGTACACAACCGTGGAGCCATATGGTTGTCTTTATAATTGTGTATGACCTGCGAGTCAACTTCTTATACGCCATGTAATAGCTTTACTTTATCGCTAAGTAGTTAGCAATAGTTGTAGTTGCTATTCGTGGTGGAGGCAATCATGGTGAAGTGATGGAGATCATGCCGAACGCACAAGATGGAGATCATTGCGCGAAGATTGGCTATACCATGTCACATAAAGTTATATGCATGTGATGTTTATCCTTTTATGTATCTTATTATGCTTAGATCGCGACGGTAGCATTATAAGATGATTCCTCACTTAAAGATCAAGATAAAACTATGTTCTCCCCAAGTATGCACCATTGCGAAAGTTCGTCGTGTCCAAGCATCACGTGATGATCGGGTGCTATAGACTCTACGCTCACATACAACGGGTGCAAGCCAGTTTTGCACACGCAGAAATACTTGGGTCTAACTTGACGAGCCTAGCATGTACGCACATGGCCTCGAACACAAGAACCGAAAGTTTAAGCATGAGTCATATGGATGATATGATCGACACTTCGTTGTCCACCATTGAAACCACATCTCTTCTCGTGATGATCGGATTAGGTGTGGTGAATTTGGATCGTGTTCACTAAACAACTTGAGGGATGTTGAATTTAGTGGAGTTCATCTAGTAATTTGATTAAGTTGAACTATTTATCATGAACATAGTCTAAATTGTACTTGCAAATACTATAGATCACATGGCCAAGTCCAACTTCAACTTCAACGTTTTTGCTGAGAAAGAAAAGCTTAGAAACAATGGGTCTAACTTCACCAACTGGTTCCGCAATCTAAGAATCATTCTGTCTGGTGGACAAAAGGACTATGTCCTTGAAAAGCGTTAGGTAACCCCCGCCGCAATCAAGCTACCGGTGATGAGAAAGCTGTCTATCACGCAAAGATGATTATGGTGTGATTAAGAGCACCATGTTGTTTGCTATGGAACCGAACTTCAAAATCGTTTTGAAAACTATCCCGGCCCTTTGAGATTCTCAAGAGCTGAAAACCATGTTTCGGACTCAGCCCGCTCGAGAGATATGAGATCTCTGAGAAGTTCTTTAACTGCAAGATGGAGGAAGGGAGTTCCGTTAGTGAGCACGCCATTAAGATGTCGGGCTACACTCAACGCCTTGAGCAACTGGACTGCAAGATTCCAGAGGAGCTCAAGATTGACAGGGTTCTGCAATCACTCCCTCCCAGCTACAAAAGTTTTGTAGTGACTCATAATCAGATTGGTTCCATCGATACGATCACCGAGCTCTTCGCAAAGCTGAAGGTCATGAGGTGGAGGTGGACATCAAGAAGGATAATCATGTGTTGATGGTCAACAAGCCCTCCTTTAAGAAAGGTAAAGGTGCAAAGAAGCCCTTCAAGAAAAGCGGCGTAAGCGCGTTGCCCTCGCCGAGAAGAAGCTCAAGTCCGACCTAAGCCGACACCGAGTGCTTCTATTGCAAGGACAAGGGTCACCGAAGCGAATCGTCCAAGTACTTAGCGGATAAGAAGGCTGGCACCATCAAAGGTATATTTGATATACATGTTATTGATGTTTTCCTTACTAGCCCTCGCTAGTGCACCGGTATTTGATACCGGTTCGTTGCTAATATTTGTAACTCAAACAGAGCTACGGAATAGACGGCGGCTTAGGGATGAGGTGACGATGCGCGTCGAGAACGGATCAAGAGTTGATGTGATGGCCGCACGCCTCCTTAGTTTTACCTTCGGATTAGTTTTAAACCTTAATAAATGTTATTATGTGCCTGCTGAGCATGAACATTATTTCTGGATCGTGTTTATTGCAAGACGGTTATTCATTTAAATCGAGAATAATGGTTGTTCTATTTATATGAGTAACATCTTTTATGGTCATGCACCTCTTGTGAATGGTTTATTTCTTCTAAATCTCGAAGGGATGAAACACACATCCATAACATTGAGGCTAAGAGATGCAAAGTAGATAGTGATAATACTACTTATTTGTGGCAATCGCTGCTCAGGTCATATTGGTGTAAAGCACATGAAGAAACTCCATTCGATGGACTTTTGGAGTCTCTTGATTTTGATTCATTTGACACATGCGAACCATGCCTCATGGGCAAGATGATCAAAACCCCGCTTCTCCAGATGATGGAGCGAGCAACGGACTTGTTGGAAATCATACATACCGATGTATGCGACCGATGAGTGTTTCGACGCGGTGGATATCGCTATTTTCTCACTTTTACCGATGACTTAAGTAGATATGGGTATATCTATTTAATGAAACATAAATCTGAAACATTTGAGAAGTTCAAAGAATTTCAGAATGAAGTGGAGAACCATCGTAATAGAAAGATTAAGTTTCTACGATCCGATCGTGGAGGCGAATATTTGAGTTATGATTTTCACGCATCTCAAAGCAAGTGGAATCGTTTCACAACTCACGCCACCCGGAACACCACAGCGCAATGGTGTGTCTGAACGCCGAAATCGAACCTTATTAGATATGGTCCGATCGATGATGTCTCTTACTGATTTGCCGTTATCATTTTGGGGTTATGCATTAGAAACCGCTGCATTCACTTTAAATAGGGCTCCATCTAAATCCGTTGAGACGACACCGTATGAACTGTGGTTTGGTGCTAAACCTAAGTTGTTGTTTCTTAAAGTTTGGGGATGCTTTACGCCAAGAAGTTGATGCCGACAAGCTCGAACCCAAAGCGAGAAATGCGTCTTCATAGGATACCCTAAGGAAACTATTGGGTATACCTTCTATCACGTAACCGAAGGCAAAGTGTTTGTCGCAAAGAACGGTTCCTTTCTTGAGAAGGAGTTTCTCTCGAAAGAAGTGAGTGGGAGGAAAGTAGAGCTAGACGAGGTTATTGAACCTTCTCTTGAATTGGAGAGTAGCGCAGCACCTGAAATTGTTCCAGGTCACCGCACCAACAATAGAGGAAGCTAATGACAAGGATCATGAAGCTTGGACGATGTCGCTCGAACGTCGCAGTCGACAAGGTCGCGTGCCCCTCCGAGTGGTACGCAACTCTGTCTTGACTGTCTTGTTAGTAGAAGACAAAGTGAACCTACGAACTATGAGGAAGCGATGATGAGCCAGACTCGAGAAATGGCTAGAAGCCATGAACCGAATTGGGATCCATGAGCGAAAACCAAGTATGGACTTTGGTGGACCTCCTAGCGATCGAAAGGCCGTTGAGTGCAAATGGATCTTCAAGAAGAAAACGGACGCGATGGTAATGTTACCGCCTATAAAGCACGGCTTGTTGCGAAAGGTTTTCGACAAGTTCAAGGTGTTGACTACGATGAGACTTTCTCTCCCGTAGCGATGTTTAAGTCCATTCGAATTTTATTAGCAATTGCTGCGTTTCATGATTATGAAATATGGCAGATGGATGTCAAGATCGCTTTCCTCAATGGCAACATTGATGAAGAGTTGTATATGATGCAACCCAAGGTTTTGTCGATCCTAAGGATGCCGATAAAGTATGCAAACTTCAGCGCCCATTTATGGATCAAGCAAGCATCTCGGAGTTGGAACCTTCGTTTTGATCAAGTGATCAAGAGCTTTGGATTTGTTCCAAATTGCTACAAGCTTGCATCTACAAGAAAGTGAGTGGGAGCTCGGTGACATTTCGGTACTATATGTGGATGACATATTGATTATTGGAAATGACATCAACATGCTTAACGATGTGAAGAGTTATTTGAACAAGTGTTTTTCAATGAAAGACCTAGGTGAAGTCGCTTATATATTGGGCATCAAAATCTATAGAGATAGACAAAGACGCTGATAGCTTTAAGCGAGTACATACCTAGACAAAGTTCAAAAGGTTCGTAATGGATAAGTCATTGAAAGGTTCAAAGGCCTATGTTGTCGTAAGATATTGAGCAAGGCTCAAAGGTCCAGCTACTAAATGATAGGAAGCTATGAGCAAAGTGCCTTATGCCTCGCCATAGGTTCCATCATGTATGCCATGCTGTGTACTAGACCGGATGTGTCCAATGCTCTTAGTTTGACGAGCAGATATCAAAGTGATCCAGAGGAACATCGACAGCCGTGAAGAACATCCTAAGGTACCTAAATAGGACTAAAGAAATGTTCTTAGTCTATGGGGTGATGAACAGCTCGTCAGAAAAGGTTACGTCGATGCTAGTTTCGACAATCGACAAGGATGATTCTAAATCTTTACGTGATACGTGTATATTTTGAATGGAGGAGCCGTGAGCGGAGAAGTCGCAAGCAAAGCGTGATCGCGGGATCTACAAGAGAAGCGGAATACATGGCTGCCGCAGAAGGCCAAGTGAAGGAGTTTGGATCGAAACTTCATCATCGAGCTTGGCGTGGTTCCAAGTGCATTGGACCCATCGGAGATATTGTGTGACAACACCGGCGCCATAGCACTCGCTAAGGAACCAAGATATCATCCAAAGACCAAGCATATCAACTCAAGTTTCATATAATCCGAGATTATATAGCGTATGGAGATCTCAAGATCAGAAAGTACATACAGATCTGAATGTCGCAGATCCATTGACTAAACCTCTTCCACGTAAAACATGATCAAGACCTCGCCATGGGTGTGAGATTGTTGCCAAATGTAAACTAGATTATTGACTCTAGTGCAAGTGGGAGACTGGAATTATGCCCTAGAGGCAATAATAAAGATGTTATTATTATAATTCTTGTTCATGATAAAGTTTATATTCCATGCTAGAATTGTATTAAGCGGAAACATTAATACTTGTGTGGTTTGTGAACAACACCGTGTCCCTAGTACGCCTATGGACTAGCTCATTGATCAATGATGGTTAAGGTTTCCTAACCATAGACATGAGTTGTCAATTGATAATGGGATCATATCATTGGGAGAATGATATGGTGCATGACCCAAACTAAGCGAAGCAATTAGATCGTGTCATTGTGTTCATCTTTGCGAAGCTTTTCCTATGTCAAATATTGTATTCCTTAGACCATGAGATAATACAACTCCCTGGTATCGGAAGAAAGCTTTGAGGTCATCAAACGTCATCCTATGAGAGGGTGATCATAAAGGTGTCTCGTGTGATCGGAAAGTATCATTGGGTTGTATGTATCAAGATGGAATTTGTCCCTCCCAAGTCGGAGAGATATACTTCGGGCCCACTCGGTAATCGATATCAACACCGCTTGCAAGCATGTGGTTAAGGAGTTAATCACAAAGTGATATCGGATTACGGAACGAGTAAAGTACTTGCTGAGAACGAGATTGAACTAGGTATGACGATACCGACGATCGAATCTCGGGCAAGTAAAATATCGCGAGACTAGGGAATATATATATGGGATTGATTGAATCGGCATCGTGGTTCATCTGATATGATCATCGATGAATGTGTGGGAGTCAATATGGGTGCCCAGACCCCGCTGTTGATTATTGATAGAAGATCATGTCTGCATATTCTCGAACCCGCAGGGTCACACACTTAACGTGTCTCGACGCTAGGATAGATTGGATAATTGGTTTATGAATTTGTGTTTGGAGTCTCGGATGGGATCCGGGATATCACGAGAGGTTCCGGAATGGTCCGGAGAATAAGATTCATATAAGGCAGTGCAGTTTTTGGAGTTCGGAATTGTTCCGGTTGGAATCGGTATTGTACCGAAGCTTTAGAACCTTCCGGAAGGGGCCAACGTGGTCCCACCTTCCGGAGGGGCATGGGCCTATGAGGGAGTGTCCTGGCGCATTAAATAGGGCACAAGGCCCCATAGGGCCCAGCCTATTCTAGATAAGATTTGAATCGTTTAAATCTAGAGATAGAATTTCTAGATAAGGGATAAGTTTAAATCGTTTAAACTTGAGATAGACTTGGAGGAGGGGCTAGGGCTGCGACCCCCCCTCTATATAAAGAGGGGTGGGGGCGCACCAACCCCACACACCTTCCCTCCAAGCCCTAGTAACCCTGCTGCCTTCCTCTCCCTTCCGATCGCTTGTAGGCGAAGCCCGCAGTAAATTCTCTACCATATACACCACGTCGTGTTGTAGATCCAATCCATCTCTCCACCATACTTGCTGGTCCAAGGAAGGAGGAGACGCCGAGGTGCTGCACGGTGCATCTCACGGAGGCACCGCCACTTGTGGTGCTAGATCGGATCGAGGAGGAGAAGCGAGTACGACTACATCACCCACGCTCCGGATTTAACGCTCATTGAATCTTCAAGGGTATGAAGATCTAATCCAATCTCTCGTTGTTTGCATCTCCTAGATTAGATCTTGGCTTTCCTCTGCTCGCTCAGAAAAATTTTGATTTACTATGCTGCTAAACCCTTCAAAGGTATCGAGCTAGATCTATGCGTAGATGTGATTCACGAGTAGAACGCAACATGGTTGTTGCGCGTTGATGTTTTCTGCTGCAAGCCTCTTGTTTGTGTTCTTCTTATGACGCGATAGTGAGATTGAAGCGGTCCAGGCCAACCTTTACGCGACATCGCTCATGAGACCGCTCGCACTTGACGTGTGGCTTGTACCACACATGCGGCCGGTGGATGCCGTTTCTCTCACTATAGTTGTCATGGGATTAACACCGAGTTTGGCAACCATAATATCACCGCTGTGGCTTTCCGTAGGTAAGAATCGTTTAGCATCTACTCCCATAAGCCACGTAAAACATGCAACAACAAAGAAGAGGCGTCTAACTTGTTTTTGGGAGTGTTTCTGTGATATGGTATGGCCCAAGATGTGATGTGTATATTGTATGCGATGATCATGTTTTGTAATGTTTCACGACTTGCATGTCGATGAGTACACAACCGGCAGGAGCCATATGGTTGTCTTTATAATTGTGTATGACCTGCGAGTCAACTTCTTATACGCCATGTAATAGCTTTACTTTATTGCTAAGTAGTTAGCAATAGTTGTAGTTGCTATTCGTGGTGGAGGCAATCATGGTGGAGTGATGGAGATCATGCCGGAACGCACAAGATGGAGATCATTGCGCGAAGATTGGCTATACCATGTCACATAAAGTTATATGCATGTGATGTTTATCCTTTTATGTATCTTATTATGCTTAGATCGCGACGGTAGCATTATAAGATGATTCCTCACTTAAAGATCAAGATAAAAACTGTGTTCTCCCCAAGTATGCACCGTTGTGAAAGTTCGTCGTGTCCAAGCATCACGTGATGATCGGGTGCTATAGACTCTGCAGGGCTTCGCCTAAGCCGGAGTGATTATGGTGGAGTAGAGAGAGCCTCGGGGCTAGGGTTTATATGCCGAGGAAAGAGGGAATCTGGCGGCTAGGGTTTATACTAGACGCAGCGGCGGTTTAGAGGGGATCTAGGGTGCCAGCGACTTGGGAGGGCGGCGCACTAGGGATTGGGTCTTGGGCGCCTAGGGAAAGGGGGTACCTTGGGGTGCACCCCACCACTCCTTATATAGGTGGGGGCATCCAAGGGTGTTCCCAGCCCAGGTGGAAACCCTCCCTAACTCAGAAACCCTCCCTAACTCGGAAACCATGTTGGGATTTGACTTCTTCAAACTTCCTTTTTGACTTTCAAATTAGAGTTTGATTTCTCTATTTCAAGTGTCCAGCCAAGTGACCTAGGACATGATGCAACCATTCCACTTTGTCATGACACATCCATGTACCCTTCCCCTTCCGGTTCAGTGGACCTTCTAGACCCTTCTAGAACATTCCGGTGAAAACAGTGAAACCATTCCCGAACTCCGGAATTGGACTTTCCTTATATGAATCCTATTCTTCAGACCATTCCGGATCTCCTCATGATATCCCAGATCCCATCCGAGACTCCGAACTACATTTGGTATCTTTACTCACTTCCCATATCTACTAAACAACATTGAATCCTTAAGTGTGTCTCCCTACGGTTCGTGAATTATGCAAACATGATCGAGACTCTTCTCCTATCAATAACCAATAGAGGAATCTGGAAATTCATATGGCTCCCACATATTTCTACGATTACTTCTTGATCGAATGAACCATTCACATACGATACCAATTTCCCTTTGTCTCGTGATACTTTACTTATCCGAGGTTTGATCGTCGGTATCTCTGCATACCTAGTTCAACCTCGTTACCGATAAGTACTCTTTTCTCGTTCCCGTTATATGTGATCCCTTTGAGCTAGTCACATGCTTGCAAGCTAATTTGATGACATTCCACCGAGAGGGCCCAAAGTATATCTATCCGTCATATGGATGGACAAATCCCACTCTTCATCTGAGACAGCAAGAGGGCCCAAAGTATATCCCATCCGAGACACTTGTGTTGAAGCACATACTTTCCGAACACTCAATTCCACCTTTATAGCCACCTAGTTACGAAGTGGTGTTTGATGTCAGCAAAGCATCCATCCAGTGATGGTGATTAACATGATCTCATGGTCAAAGGATTTAGGTTACTATGTATTTGAAAGCTTATAGCAAGTGAACTATTTGAATGACTTGATCTTATGCTACGCTTAACTATAGGAGTATGTCCATCACATCATTCTCCTAATGATATGACCTTGTTGTTAATAACATCTCAATGTTCATGATCAGGAAACCATGATCATATATTAACCAACAAGCTAGTTTAACAAGAGGCTTTACTAGGGACTCTTACATGTTTACAAATCACACAAGTATTAATGTTTCCGGTTAATACAATTATAGCATTACATGTAAACATTTATCATAGGCATGAAGATATGATAATAACCACTTTATTATTGCCTCTTGGGCATATCTCCAACAGAAATATTAACACATGTGTGATTTATAGACAGAAAAGGTTCCTAGTAAAACCTCTCTTTATACTAGCCTGTTGATTAACGATGATCAAAGGTTTCCTGATCATAACATTGTATGTTGTTAAAAATAGGGTCATATCATTGGAGAATGATATGATGAACATTCACATGCAGTAGATGTAACAATACGATCATGTCATCAAGTTTAAATTGCTATCACATTCGTAGTAACTCAATGTCCTTAGACCATGAGATCACGTTAATCACTTTCACCGGAAGAGTATTTTGATTACATCAAATGTCACACCATAACAGGGTGATTATAAAGGTGTCGTTCGGTATTTGGAAAGTGTTAGTTGAGTCTCGTGGATCAATATTGGGATTTGTCCATTCGAATGACAGAGAGATATACTCAGGGCCCTCTCGGTGATATCACATTGACATAGTTTGCAAGCAAATGATTTGATCACTAGAATGTCATATCACAAGAACAAGAAAAGAGTACTTGTCAGGAACGAGATAACAAGCTATGGATGATATCAAGTGATCAGATCTCGGACAAATAAAATAACAATTGGCATCCCGCGATCTCCAGCATTCCCATCCCCATCTTCTCCAAAGCCCAAGTCCATAACAATGGGCATTGACGAGATCGACACTCGTCAGCCGCTCCTCATGCTACTCAACTTTAGTCGCCGGTAAGTTCTTATCATAGTAAGTACATGTGTATCATAGAGAACCGCCAACAGGCTACCCCTTGCCCAATGATACATTAGCTATCCCATAACTAAATCACAAGGCAAGGAGACAATGAACATCTCAGGAATCTTCTTATTTACCATGGGAAAATGGTGCTTTTTTCTCTCTTTCCTCTTTTCTCATCTCTTTTTTTCTTTTTCTCAATCTCTATCTCTTTTTTTATAAGAAGAATGCTTCATAGATTGCTCACTATGGTGATGCTGCAAGTTTCCACCATGATTAGGCATGGCTTAGGATAGCGGCCCAGGCGTTTCTCTAACACACATACATAACTCCATGGACTTATAAGCTCCCATTTCATTTCACACCGAAGATATCCATAAACAAAATAGCATGATATCAACTGGGTAACATGTACCAGGTGCAATGTTGAAAGCGTTCCCCGTGACAGCACGGTTCTGCTAATCCCAATATATAAGTGCAAGCATATACAACATAGATGACACAATGGTTCAAGTTTATTAGGGGCAAGAAAATAAAGTGTGACATCAATTTTGTGAGAGCTTTAATCACTAACTTTCACATAATAAGTTTAATTTGGAAGATAAACAAAACAAGAATATACTTGGAATGGTGTAACACACCATGCATAGGAATTTATAGTGGACACTTTGGAATAACTTGGTTTCTTGGGATTTGGATGCATGAGTAGAGCTTACTCAATACAAGTGGAGGCTAGCAAAAGGCTGGGAGTGACCAACTAAGAGAGCAATAATGACCATAATCATGCAGAGCGACAAAACATTACTAATCAAAGCATAAAGTGGTACCACAAGTCAAAAACTAGAGGCTATGGTGACGGGTTCATAGTCATAACATGGTGTGAGCATGTGCCAAGTCAACCCAAACAAAGGATCAAAGGAGAATACCACAATATTATGCTTTTATATGCTAAAACAACGCATGATTCTTCCAAGGCAAATTAAGCAATCTCAATTGTTTGGAACAAGTCATGCTACAGCAATAACCACTAAGCATAGGGTCAAAACAACATCGAACATGACATGATAAGGTCTAGGCCACAATCAAAACAAACTCCTTTTGTACCACTTATAAACATGAAGCTTCCTACTCCTTCTCCAACACCAATCAAGTTATTTGAAATAACACAGCGAAAACGGGGGTCCAACCATTTTATTAAAGCAAACTAAGCAAACAAAAACCAAAACCAAAAACTAAGACACTCCAAGAACAACACAATAGTGCATGAAAGATGAAACAATAAAAACAAAGTGTCTAGAAAGACCTGAGATTTTTATTGATGAAGAAGGAAATGCCTTGGGCATTCCCAAGCTTTTACACTTGTACCTCTTGAATATTTCTTGGGGTGACACAGGGTGGCATCCCCAATCTTGAGATTTTGTCCATTCTTCATCTCATTACATCATTCTTTCCTTACACCTAAAAATTTTCTTTCATACAAAACTTCACACAATCTTCATTAGCAACATTAGTGTATTCAAAAGATAATAGACCTTTTGGTTTAGTTTTAAGACAGAAAAACTTTCACTAAAGACACAAGCTACTATAGCAATTCCCTCAAAAAGCTAAATTTTCTAAAAAGAACCCAAAAATGAATCAATAAGAAGCAAATGCAAATAATGGCAGAAATCTATCAAAACAGACCAGCAGGTAGAGGGGAGGATAAGGTTTGACGGTGTGGCAGGGGTCCTCTTATAGGAAAATATCAGCGGTGGCTCGAATCTTGGCGGAGGTCATCGTGACGACGGACCATGGAGCTCGAATCAGCAGCGAGCTCGCTTCGTCGTCCTTCAAGTAGAGGAATAAGAAATGAAAAGAAATCGTGAAATGGTATGGACTGGACTTGGGCCAAGTGGGCTGCTGTGGAGCGAGCGGAAAGGTTTGGCTGTGGCCCGCGAGCGATGAATAGAGCGAGGAGGAAATGGGCCGTATCATTTTGTGAATTTCTATTGTATAATGTTATTATTTCTTTATTTTCTTATATATTTCCTTTTAGTATTTGTAAGGGCCTTTGTTATTAATTTCCTTTATATTTATTATATGATATTTCCTTATTTCTTTATAAAACTTAGTTATAATTAATTTAGAGTTTGGAGGGAAATATATGTATGGTGATCCTTTTCTTATTATATGATACATAAAGTTCTAAGGAACTAATATGGTTAATATTATTCCCATGAATCTAGGAAATAGCAATTATATATTTTGTTATAACTAATATAGGAGTTAGGGTTTGAATTGTAAATGCTTACCCTAGGGTTTAGGGTTCTTAATATACTTATATTCTTTTGTGGATGTGAATAAAGATTAATGGATAAGCATATTGTCTTTATGTTTGTGATCTTTAATGATATCACCATCTAAAATAGATAGTTATTTTTTGGAATGTCTTATGGAAAATAATTGATAAAGATAACTCCTAAGCACATATGGTTATGATAATTGGAAATGACAAGGATGTGCTTAAGTGATTTGCTATAGGAAAATATTCCTATAAAGCTTTGTGGAAATTAGATGATAGATCAATCAGATGAAATGGATATTATGTTTGGTTAAAGATTTAGGGTTTAGTGTTTACCAAGAATTTCTATCTTCCATAATTCACAATCCTCGACTTCTAATTAAGGAATTCCTTTCCTAGATATACTACTCCTTCCTACCCATCATCACGTGTTAACATGATGAGCTTTACTTCACAAGAATATTCTTATCCACCTTTTACTCTTCTAAATCCATTTATAAATCCAATGAGCTTGTTACTGAAGCTTTTCATAATATGTTCACATCTATAATTGGGTTATATCAAACTACTCTGGTAATGATAACCTCTAATCCACTAAGTAGTTACTTCTAACTCCCTTCATATACCTCCTTTATCACCCTTCACCAATATTACTTCAATAAATGTATACATCAAATCCTACTTCACCTCAAGTGCTTAGTATTTCCAAAAAAGAAAATACTACTTCTTTAATCCAATGTTGCTCTAACATCATCTTAATCATACTATCTTTTATTTACTTTACTCCAGTATCTTATTTCCAGCTTTACATCATATCATGGTGACTTATCATAGCTAACCTAGAATAACATATTTATACTAGTGTTCAATCATGTTCTACCCACCAATGTCACTTATACATGATATAATAATTCAATCTTGGTGACTAAAGCATGATCATTATAATCCTTTGATCCTTCATGGTTTAGGTTTCCAGTTGGCTAATCAAGGCTTTTATCAATACAACATTACAGTTGTATTATAATTATCTTCTATTTATCTCTATTGGACTAAGAGATATTATTCATTGACTATACCTACTTGATCCAATAGGATTACTCCTGGTAACTTTCTTCAGGATTCATCCTTGTAGTCTTCTTTGTTACCATACAAATATATATTCCAGATAACTCTTCTATTTATTCAGGATTAAGTTAACCCATTAATTATCATATTGATTTGATTCTCTTCCAACGCTCCCATCCTATAGATGATATTTAAATCTAGCATTACCACCTACCTCTTCTACTTCTTTCTTAAGGACCTAAGTGAATGCTATGATATGGACAAGGGTTAGATCAAGAATTGATAGACTAAGAATTGGTGAATCAATATTTGATTACTCAACATTGATGAACAACAGATATTAGAATAGAATTCAATTGAGATGATAAGGATTGATATGGGAAGAAAGATATATGGTGAATGATCTTGACTTGGTTTCTTTCCTACTCAATATCACTAAAGAGTTAAGGTTAGGTATTACCATGATACTCATGGTATAAGTAGATGAGATTAAGATTTAGTTGTTACATTCCTTTTGCTTAAGTTATATTTATAACTTGGTATTCATGAGTTGTGTAATGAATACTAGGATGTGATCACTTAAAGATTAACATCAAACATTAAGTATATGTGGTGATTTTATTTTATTACATTTGATCTACCCTTAGATCAAATCATGTTTACCCAAAATAAGGTTTTATTGAAACTTATCGCAGTCAACTTGATGATCTACTTCCATTCCATCAAGTTGAGAGAAGCTTCAATCACTTTGACAAGTTTTGTTCAAAAGTGCGAAAATTATTCGGATTTTCTATGCATGAATGCAATGCACACATATGTGTTAAGTTTATTTCTAAGATCTAATGTTGGGATGTTACAATTAGTTCCTATGGCGCCTACACCAATAAGAGAGGAAGCTAATGATGTTGATCATGAAACTTTGGTTGAAGTTACTACGGAACCTCGCAGGTCAACAAGAACTCGTACCACTCCTGATTGGTATGATCCCATTATGAGTGTCATGTTGGTGGACAACACCGATGACCCTGCGACATATGAGGAAGCAATGATGAGCCCAGATTCCAATAAATGGCAAGAAGCCATGAAATCCGAGATTGGATCCATGTACGAAAACCAAGTATGGACTTTGGTGGACTTACCGAATGGACAGAAGGCTGTCGAGAACAAATGGATTTTTAAGAAGAAAACAAATGCTGATGGTAATGTTACTGTCTATAAAGCTCGACTTGTCACGAAAGGGTTCCGACAAATTCAAGGAGTTGACTACGATGAGACTTTCTCACCGGTAGCGAAGCTAAATTCTGTGAGGATTTTGTTAGCAATTGCTGCATATTATGATTATGAGATATGGCATATGGATGTCAAAACAGCATTCCTCAATGGAGACATTGATGAAGAGTTGTATATGGTACAACCCAAAGGTTTTGTCGATCCTAAAGATGCTAACAAGGTATGCAAACTTAAACGGTCCATTTATGGATTGAAGCAAGCATCCCGAAGTTGGAATCAACGTTTTGATAAAGTAATCAAAAGTTTTGGTTTTATAAAAACTTATGGAGAAGCTTGTATTTACAAGAAAGTAAGTGGGAGCTCTGTAGCATTCCAAGTACTATATGTGGATGACATATTGTTGATTGGGAATGATGTAGACCTTCTTAATAGTGTCAAGGATTATTTGAATAATAGTTTTTCAATGAAAGATCTTGGTGAAACAGCTTACACATTAGGCATAAAGATTTTTAGAGATAGATCAAGAAGCCTAATATCATTGTCACAGAGTACATATTTGGACAAAGTTCTAAAGAGGTTTGGAATGGAAGATAGCAAGAAAGGGTTCTTGCCCATGTTTCCCAATACGACCTTGAGTAAAACTCAAAGTCCTTCTACGGCAGAAGATAAAGAAAGGATGAGTAAGACTCCCTATGCCTCAGCCATAGGGTCTATCATGTATGCCATGCTATGTACTAGACCCAACATTGCATATGCTGTTAGTTTGACTAGCAGATATCAAAGTGATCTAGGAGTGGATCATTGGACAACGGTCAAAAACATCCTTAAGTACTTGAGAAGAACTAAGGATATGGTTCTTTCTTATGGAGGTGATGAACAACTCATTGTTAATGGTTACATCGATGCTAGGTTGAACACCGATCCGGATGATTCTAAATTAAATCTCAATCTGGATACGTATTTACTTTGAATGGTGCAGTAGTTAGCTGGAGGAGTGCAAAGCAAAGCATTGTGGTGAGATCTTCAACTGAATCAGAATACATAGCTGCTTCGGAGGCTTCACAAGAGGTGATATGGATGAAGGAGTTCATTACAGAGCTTGGTGTGGTTCCCAGTGCTGGACCCAATGTCTATCTACTATGATAACATGGGTGCCATAGCCAATGCGCAAGAACCAATGTCACACACGAAGCTGAAGCACATCAAGCTACGTTTTCACACAATTCGAGAGCATGTCCAAGATGGTGACATAAAGATTTGCAAAGTACACACAAATCAGAATGTGGCGGATCCGTTGACTAAACCTCTCCCGAGGGAAAAACATGACCAGCACCGAACCACCATGGGTGTTCGTTATATTACCATGTAATCTAGATTAGTTGACTCTAGTGCAAGTGGGAGACTGTTGGAGATATGCCCTAGAGGCAATAATAAAAGTGGTTATTCTTATATCTTTGTGTTTATGATAAATGTTTGCATTCATGCTATAATAGTATTAACCGGAAACATTAATACTTGTGTGATTTGTAAACTAAATTAGGCCCAGTTCTTTTGGCGGCTTCTTCTAGAAGCTGCCCTACCCCCAGCTTCCTAGGGAATCCGGTTCAAAAAAATTGCGAGGCTTCCAAATTTGTTTACACTTAACTATTTTGGAAGTCTCACGAATTTTTTAAACCGGCTTCTTCAGGAGGCTGGGGGGAGGACGGCTTCTCGGAGAAGCCCAAAAAAGAACTGGGCCTTAGAGTCCCTGGTAAAGCCTCTTTGTAATACTAGCTTGTTGGTTGATAGATGATCGTGGTTTCCCGATCATGAACATCGAGATGTTATTAACAACAAGATCATATCATTAGGAGAATGGTGTGATGGACATACTCCTATAGATAAGCGTAGCATAAAGATCAAGTCATTTCAATAGTTCGTTAGCTATAAGCTTTTTGATACATAGTAACCTAATTCCTTCGACCATGAGATCATGCTAATCACCATCACTGGAAGGATGCTTTGATGACATCAAACACCACACCGTAACTGGGTGGCTATAAAGGCGGCATTGTGAAAGTACAAAGGAAGTCGCCTAGAGGGGGTGAATAGGCTTTTAAAAATATTACGGTTAAGGCTCAAGTAACTGCGGAATAAAACTAACGTTTAATTTATTGAGCACAAAACCTAGCCACTAAGTTCACCTAGGTGCACCAACAACCTATGGTAAGCAATACAAGCAACAAGGTGATAGCAAGGTATAAATACTTCAAGCACGATGGCTATCACAATGTAAAGTGAATAAATAAAGGGTTCGGTTGAGAGATAACCGATGAACGCAGAGACGAAGATTTGTTCCCCGAAGTTCACTTCCAAAGAAGCTACGTCTCCGTTGGAGAGGTGCGATGGCGCAATGCTCTCCGAATGCCACAAATGGCTCACCTCGAGGTGTGGTGGCTCGATTCTCACCCAACGCCACACAAGGCCTCACCCCGGATGCGGAAGCACGCAACTCACCGACGCCACAAAAGGCTCACCCTATTCTCCCAAGTGCGCACCACAAAAGGCGGGCACTTGCTCCACTATGGGACGCTTGAGGGCGGTCACCGAACCCATAGAAGATTGGGGCTAACTCCACAACTCAATTGGAGGCTCCCAACAACAAAGCCACAACAGGCTACAATGCCACAAAAGGCCAACAACGCCACAAAAGGCTACAATACCATGAAAGGCCAACAAGACCACAAAAGGTCAACAATCCAACCACAAAACCGTCTAGGGTTCCAAGGAACCCAAGAGAAAGAAGCTCACAAGCTTGAACTCGCCGAATCTCCGAGGAGAACTAAAACCTATGCACCAAATGCAAGGGCAAGTCCTTCTCTGCCAAATTCCAACAAAGCTACAAAAGCTATTGGGGGAATAAGGGAGGAAGAACACAAGAGGAGAATACAAAACTCTCCAAGATCTAGATCCCAATGATTCCTTCACAAAGAAGGGATTTGGATTGGGGGGTTATAAATCTAGATCTCCTCTCTCAAATCCCTCAAAAAGATGCAAGAATCATAAGAAGGGAAAGGGAGAGGGAAATCTTCTTCAAGGTTGACAATGGAGGAGAGAGAGAAAGCCAAGAACCAAGAAGAAAAAACTTTTGGCCACGAAGGGGAAGAGGAGCCCCTTTTAAAGGGCTCCCAGATCTGCCCGTTATGGGCATTCGTGACTCCTGGCCGGAACTTCCGATGGGAGGCCGGAACTTCCGGTGGCACACAGCCAACGGTCAAAAACTGCGGAGCAAGAAACTGAAAAAGCGAATCCTGGTGGAACTTCACGGTTCACCGAACTTCGGTGGGAACGAAACTTCCAAAGGAAGATCCGGCTGAAGTTCCACAAATAGACACAACGAAAACAGAAGATTACTAAATGTGAACAGAACAAGAGCCGGAAATTCAACCGGAACTTTCGGCCTGAGCGGAACTTACGGTCCCTGGCCGGAACTTCCGGTGGGAGAGGAACTTCCGGTGGAAATTCTGACTGAAGTTCCGTCAAATAGCACATCCAAAACAGAAGGTTACTGAGCGTGAGCGGAAGAAGACCCGGAACTTCCACCAGAACTTTCGGCGGCAAAAATGCCCTAGCGGAACTTCCGATGGCAAGCCGGAACTTCCGGTCAGGGAAATTCCAGAAACCAGAAAACTAGAAACGCAATAACTTTTGATCCGAACTCCAAACGGGATGAAACCAATTTTGTTGGAAAGATAACGACGAATAGAATCCAACAAAATACTATGAATATTGGGTATCACCTTGGGAGAAAATACTATGAATATATATGTGAAGTATCCCCCAAGGTGTGGAGCCGGAAACTCGCAAGATCAAAAACCGCAATAAGATATGCAAGTGAAATCCTTAGATGAGGAACTAGAGCTTGTTATGATGATGACCACAAGCTCTAGATCCTCTCATGGACAAGAACCAAATAACAACCAATAAGGATGAGGCTATAAATGCAAAGGTTTGAGCTCTCTCCGAACGATGCAAACGAGACACCCGCTTCAGAGCCCCTCTTGATATTACGGCTATCTATCCTAAACCCGGTCTCCCAACTAACAATACGAGACCAGCAAAAGAAAAGCCCTATCAAGAACATACCTTTGCCTTGAGCATCCCACTTGAACTTGATGTAGACCGTCTTATTCTTCTATATTGGGAACACCTTTCTTGGATGCTCTTGCTTGATGAAGATGAAGACTTGCAAATTGCTCCCCCATACTCCATGGGGAAACCTCTTCTTTGAACTTGTCTTCATCATTATATGAGCACGAGGATGGCAAGCTTCAAGCATGAGATCTTCTAGAGATGGCGCATCTTGAGCTCGCCCTTCTTCATCCCTACTTGAGGTTGATCCATCTTGATGCAACTCTTTGCACATGTCTTGATCAACCTTCAAGCTCCTTCTTTCTTCATGATTCCAATGGGCACAAAGCCCTTGGACATTTCTTCATCTTCCAACCTTGAGACCAACACATGGCCCAAGCGATGCCAATGGAGAAACCTACAAGTGAAACTCAGTTTACACATTAGTCCATAGGGATTGTCATTAATTACCAAAACCACACATGGGGGCATACATGCCCTTTCACGTTGAGTGTTCGGAAAGTATGTGTTGAGGCACATGGATCAAGAGTGGGATTTGTCAATCCATATGACAGATAGATATACTCTGGTCCCTCTCGGTGGAATGTCATCCAATTAGCTTGGAAGCATGTGACTGGCTCACAAGGGATCACATATCACGGGAACGATAAAAGAGTACTTATCGGTAACGAGGTTGAACTAGGTATGCAGAGATACCGACAATCAAACCTTGGATAAGTAAACTATCGCGAGACAAAGGGAAATTGTTATCGTATGTAAGTGGTTCATTCGATCGCAAAGTAATCGTAGAAATATGTGGGAGCCATATGAATTTCCAGATTCCTCTATTGGTTATTGATCGAGAAGTGTATCGGTCATGTCCGCGTAATTCACTAACCGTAGGGAGACACACTCAAGGATTCAATGTTGTGTAGTAGATATGGAATGTAAGTAGGGAGACCGAATGTTGTTTGGAGTCTCGAATAGGATCCGGGATATCACGAGGAGATCCGGAATGGTCTGGATAATAAGATTCATATAAGGAAAGTCCAATTCCGGAGTTCGGGAATGATTCCGATAATTTCATCGGAGAGGTTCTAGAAGGGTCTAGAAGGTTCACCGGACCAGGAAGGGAAGGTACATGAATGAGTCATGGATAAGTGGAATGATTGAATCATGTCCTAGGTCATTTGGCTGAATTAGCAAGAAAGAAATCAAGCTCCAAATTGGAAGTCAAAAGACAAGTTTGAAAAGTCAAACTGGGACAATGTGTCCACGTGAAGGAAATAATCCTTCTTTCCCTCCACCACAAGCCAACAAGGAGAGGGAGTTCGGGAAGGATTCAAACTCCCCTCTCCCAAGCTGCCCTCCCTCTCATAAATAGATGGGAGGTGGTGCCCCAAGGCCACACAACACTAGCCCCTCCCCACCTAGCCGCACCACAGCCGCCCCCAGCGCCGCCGCCGGCCACGCCTCCTCATCTTCGGCCTTCTAATCCCTAGATCGCCGAAAACCCTAGATCCATCATAACCTGGTCCGGCTTAGGCGAAGCCCTGCGTATTTTTCCCTACTTCTGACACCACGCCGTCGTGCTGCCGGAATTGCGAGGGGAGAACTACAACCTCCGCCGCTGGAACAAGGAGAGGAAGGTCTTCATCGAAAATTTAACGTGTGACCGATCTGAAGCGCTGCGAAATGCAGCGCCAGAAGGATCGTCTACGCGATCTTGAGATCAGCAAGTGTACGACTACATCACCCATGAGAATCTGCTCTCGTTAACCGCTTTGGAATCTTCAAGGGTGAGTACTCTAATCGACTCGTTGCTACAGTCTAGTAGATAGATCTTGAGTTGTTTGTATGCATACGGTAGAATTTTTTTATTTTCCATGCTACGAACCCCTACACCACCGACCTTGCCTCTCTGCCTATATAAAACCTCCCCCCCTCCCCGAGATGAAAATCCTAAGTACCAGATCAGAATTCGATGAAAAGTTCTGCAGCGCCGCCACCACCGAAGACGAAATTCTGGGGACAGAAGTCTCTGTTCCAGCACCCTGTCGGGATGTGGAATTGCCCCGAGAGCCATCTCCATCGACTCCACCGCCATCTCCATCGCCGTTGCTGACTCCCATGATGAGGAGGGAGTAGTTCTCCCCCAAGGCTAAGGGCTCTACCAGTAGCTATGTGTTCATCTCTCTCTCTCCATGGTGTGATCTTATTGTGATCATGAGCTTTGTAATCTAGTTGAATAAGTATATGCTACTCTTTATCTATTATGCTACTCAAGTGCTTTTATTAATGTGATCTCCGAAGACACCTTGTCCCACGTGTGTGAAGGTGACAGTGTGCGCACCGTGTGTGGATCTTAGGCTAAAGATTACAGAAATACTTATCATGAGTTATAATTTGAGTTGGATGTCTCTATAAAATTGCGGTGTTTGTCTGGAACCATCTAGCGCTCAAGGTGACAGTGTGGGGTTACCTAGATGGGGAATGCGAACTTTAAGGTGTGCTTTTATAGCCCTATGCGGTGAATTGGTGTTCGTTATCCAACCGGAGAGTAGTTCAGGGTAGCATAGTGAAGAGAAGACATTTATGTGTTCAATTATGTTATCATTGTTGAGAGTGTCCACTAGTGAAAGTATGATCCCTAGGACTTGTTTCTAAGCATTGAAACATTGTTTATAACCAGTCCTGCTATATGTTTGCTTGCTGCCATTTTTATTTCAGATTGCAGGTACCACTTATAATCATCCATATTACTTGTATTTCACTATCTCTTCGCCGAACTAGTGCACCTATATACCTAACAAGTGTATTAAGTGTGTTGAGCAGATTTTACCCAGAACCAAGACAACTCTGAAATCATGCAACAAATCTTACGCGTTTAAGAAATTCAACAAAGTTGTTCCCTGGTTATAGCAGGGTGCTAGGTTTACACGGGAATAATGAAAGACCAAATCAAGGAAGCCTACTCGAATGCGTGAAGGGATTACATGGTCGCCAGTTCTAGGATCATCACCTTTGCAAATTTGATTTGACAAGTTCATTTAATGGGTCTATTAGATTTGTCCATGCACATCAATCCTAAAACAGAAATTCCATATTAGACGGAAACGGAACGTTTGTTCCGCCGGGAAACATTGTTCTGTTTTTGTTTCCATTTCCGCCAAACCAATTTCATTTCCATTTTCATTTTTCAAAATTCCATTTTTTCGGATTTTCACTCCGTTTCCATTTTTCCACGGAAAAGTCAGAAACTTTCCGCTCCACTTACATCCCTATCCATGAATAAGGCTAAGGTTCTGCTATCCTCTGCTCGCTTTCCAACTATGTTGCCATTACTCCTTTTGGCCGGCCGAGGCAGCAAGGGAAGGAGTTGGACTATGGTGGAGAGTGGAACTACAAGGTGTCCGGGTGCTTTTTCGCCAAATCGCTCATGCGCGGCACTGGTCAGCCGTCCTCTCATCACTCGGTTGTGCCTCCATGGAGGAGGAGGAGGACGGAGTGGATGTGCAGGGCGAGCCCCTTCCTCATAAAGCATAACTACTTTCGGCGCGGTGGCCATGCCCCCCCTCCCCTTGCCTCTCCTTGGCCGGCCTCGGTGGCGAGGGAGTGGAGGCTAGAGCGGACATTGCTGCTTGTGCTTGGAAGTGGCGTGGGAGGTCTTCGGAGCTGTGAGCTCAAGCAGTCCCCAAGCAACGACGCTATCTCGCCGCTATCCTTGGTCGAGATTGGCCCTGTTGCGCTCAAGCGATGGTGCTCGAGCTCCTTCTTCCTCCTTCACTGGAGGATCTTCATTGACCTTAGTGTGGCAATCATCGCAGCGGTTCCCCAAGTGGTTCTGTCCCCGGTGGAGGCAGCGGCGGCAGGTCAAACTTCGTCGGCGGCAAGCTAGGACTTGATCGCATTTCTGTGACTTTTTTTTGGGGTGCTGTTTGTAACTATCAGGGACTCGGTTGTAATCTTCTTTTCTCTTGGGTCCTCTGTATAATTGCACACCGCCGCTGTATTAATAATGCAGTCTCCAGGTCCTTCAGAACCTTTCTCGTTCAAAAAAAAAACATAGGTCACAATATCTTCAAACTACCAGGGACAAAATCGTCAAAATAGGACAGACCGAATTTCAGGGGCAACAAACGTACGTTGGGCAAATTAATACTAGTATAGGTTGTACTGCTTGTCTTGATATAACGCAGAACTTTACTTACAAAAATACTCGTCGTCTGAGTAACAGCCAAAAAGAACAAGATAAACATGGCCCTCACGCTTATTAAGTTTGGCCTCCACGTCAGCTGATTATTATCTAATCAAGTGGACGGCTGCCGTCCATAACTTGTTTACTTGAAACTAGGTTTCGTGTTTAGCGCAGCCTTATAGTTTAGTCTGGAGAGCGCGCTGGATCTTATTCTCATCCCCCTGCATCTGCATCTGCACTAGCTAGTTCAACATCGTCAACATCCCAAGCTTGGGCTACTTCATCTTACTTCAGGGCTTCGGGTTTTGAAGGTTAGTGCTATATATTCGCGAGTTTTGCAATGCACCGTTTAATCATGCTTTCATGTCAAGAAATGATTTACCACAAACCACACATCCCCGTTGTATTTTGCAACTACCTATGTACTCCTTTTGATTCAAATCAATTAATTCGGATTTGTCTAGATTCAGATATATCTAGCACTAAAATATGTCTAGATACATTCGAATTTAAATAAATACAAGTTAATTAATTTGGATCAGATGAAGTAATAAACCTTGGCCATCATTTCTTCTAGCTGCCAGGGCATGAACCGTGCAAGAGTGGCACCGAGGCCCTTGCCGTACCATTTACTAGAAGAAATCACAGATGGTTTTTCCGAGGAGCGAAAACTTGGTACTGGAGCGTATGGAAGTGTTTACAAGGTAAAGAATCCCCAGCCACAGTTCTTTTAGGCCTTGTTCGGTTACAGCTGAAAGGAAAGGTGTTGGTATGGACTAGCAGGAAATACGGTTCAATTCCCTGACAATACCTCCTCATCCATGTCAATCCCACTCAAACCGAACAAGCCCTTATATGGAGTAGACATCAGTGGGTTTTGTTTCCACTTTGTTCAGATTTCATGGAGGGCACCATGGTTGTTCGTTAGAGTATTCCACGGATAATGATTATTATGATAGTTTAGGATAGTTAGGATCTCAGCCTAACTTGACTTGTACTTTAAGAGGATTAACATGAAGTAACTTTAATTAAATGCGTTGCAAGAAAATTCTCTCAAATCCACTCCAATCCAGCTAGGTCGGGGATTAGCCGAATAAAGCTCAAATGGAAACTTTGTGTAGCGGATCACCTCTCAGAGACTGAGTCTAGAATGCAGATTTACTCGGACTAACTAAGATTATGTAACCAGTAGCATGTGAGTCAATTTGCAAAGGCTATGGTGCCATTTTTTCTTTTTGGGTGGACGGGGCCTACCAATTACAAATCTAGCTGCTAGTTTGTTGTTCATGTCTGTGTAGCTTCTTCATTTTTCGAGGAACTAGCGTGTAACTTAACCATCCTTCGAATCAAAACTCATGGACTCTTTTTTTTGAAAAGGGGAGTATCCCCGGCCTCTGCATCGGTAGATGCACACAGCCTTTATTAATAAAAAGCATCATCCAACATCCAGCATATAGTAAATATTACACATCAAGGATCACTTAAAGTTGATACATGTATCAACCAGCGAAAAAGACGAAAACGAGGATCTCTAGACATCATGGAGTCGACTATGCGGCTGCTAGTACGACTGGCCAAATATGTGGTGTGCGACCATCAGCAAATGGCTGCACCCAGTAGCCATAATATCCCGCTGGTCTGGCAGAAGCAGACATGCCCAAAGCTGGACCCAATGAGCCACCATATGGATAACCTACAAAATATTAAAAGTTTTCGATTTATTAAAGATTATGTCATTTCTGCATCTCCAAATAGACCAACACAAGGCAGAAACCCCAATGCGAATTCTAGCCTTAGTTGCTTTGTCCACTCCATCCAACCAATTTCCAAACATATTTTTGATATTAGTTGGAAGGAGAACATCATAAGCAAAATTGACAATTCGCCATAATAAACACGCAAAAGGGCAGGAAATAAACAAATATTCAATGGTTTCTGGCGATCCACAAAAACAACAATTGATACATCCTACCCAATTTCTCTTAATCAAGTTATCCTTAGTAAGTAAAACTTTGTTATGAAGGAACCACATGAAAATCTTAATCTTAAGTGAAATTTTTAGTTTTCAGAGATATTTCCGAAAGAAAACCGTATGATCGTTCATAAGGTCTTCATACATGGATTTTACTGAGAACACACAAGATGAAGGTAAGTTCCATATAAACTTATATTGTTTATCTGACAACTGTACCATCATTAACCGTTGGCATAAGTGTAACCAAGCTGTCCACTTACTATCATTAAGTACTCGTCGAAATCTAATGTTAAGTGGTACTCGTCGAAAGTCATGGACTCTTATCCAGCCACAGTTTGTCACAAAGGCTGACTTAAGGCTGGTGCACTCCACGTACGTCAAAAATTACTTTGACTCGACATTGGCTGGTCAAAGACTCATGACGCATTTCCTATTTTACCGCGAGTAACACAATACAAATAGACGAGCTACAATATTGTGTTAATGTATAACTGTTGATGATCAGTAGGGCTTACAACATCTTTATTACTAGGACCATTTTCTGTATTATACTTCTTCCGTTTCAAAATATAAGATGTTTTAGGTTTGTGAAGTAAATAAAACTAGACTTCTTTTAGTGTGTAGATTCATCCTAAAGTTGAGTGAATCTACATACTAAAACAAGCCTAGATTCATTTTATTCACAAACCTAGAACATCTTATATTCTAAAACCGTTCATGTCATGTTCTCAACAGGGACAGCGTAAAGGTGGAGAAATTATTGCTGTGAAGAAGCTTCATTCCATGCCAGAACTCAATCATCAACAATTCCAGAAGGAATATCTTAATCTTGCTAGTCTCCAACATGAAAATATTGTGAGGTTAGTTGGCTATTGCCATGAAACTCGTGGAGAATACGTAGAGTATAATGGTAGGACGATTTTGCCGAAAACCAACACATGGCGTTGTGTTTTGAGTATATGCAACGGAAGCCTTAACAACTGTCTTCAAGGTATGACGGTGTGCTCTATCCGTATTAAATGTCACTTGTTAAAAAATAATCAAAATTTAGATATCGAGAGTACTCACATTTGTTGTTGCTACAGATGAATCTAGTGGACATGATTGGAACACCCGATACAAAATAATTAAAGGGGTATGCAAGGGTTTGAGGTACCTTCACGAGGAACTAAATCCTCCAGTTTACCATTTGGACTTGAAGCCGGCCAATATATTGCTGGATGAGAAAATGACCCCAAAATTATGGATTTTGGATTGTCAAAATTGTTTGAAAATGAAAGGACACGAGTAACAGAAAGCCCCATAGGAACACTGTAAGCGAATACACTTCATCTGAACTGACATTCAATAGCTAGGAATTCTTATGTAGCATATGAGTAAATCTGACTACCTATGTTGTGCAGTGGGTACCGCCAGAATACTGGAGTCATAGATTGGTCTCAAATAAGTTGGATATTTTTAGTTTAGGGGTAATAATCATAAAGTTAATGACGGGACAGGTGGGCTACACCCAAAGTGCTGAAATGCCTTCCGAAGAATTCATTGATCTGGTAAGATAAATCTCTCGGTTTAATTTATCAAGATCAATTGTAGTACCTCTTTGCACAGAATATTAGCATTTTCCTAATTAATGTACGGACATTTTTTCCGACGCCCAAATTACTAGGTACATGACAGGTGGAGAAATAGGCTACATGGGACATCAAGTGATGATGAGATTAATTCATATGCCGAACAAGTGAAGGCATGCATCAAAATGGCTCTGAATTGTGTTGACGGTGATAGACATAAAAGGCCAACTATAGGAGATATTATCCATGAGCTGGATGAGACAGAGACTATGACACAATTTTCTCGAACATTGACAATTAATAATCCAGGGTCGACATCATTTGGTGAGCAGGTGTGATTAATGTTTCTGATAATCTCTTTTACTTTTTCTTTTCTTCAAATAAAATCGTCATGGTGTATCGATGGCATCCTCGACAGGAAGAGAATGGGCTCCTGGAGGTCCATCCTCGCCAGCTTCGCTTTCCCTTCTTCGAGCCAAACAAGTCCATTTGCCCTCTCCGCCTAAGTAACAACACAGATGATGATGTCGCCTTCAGGATTATCTCCGAGGACGACTACACGGATGTACTGTCGGAGCTCAATGGCATTGTGCCACCAAGGTCCGCTCAAACCTACTGTATGCTGATAGAAAAGAAGCCGCCAAGAGCATGACAGAGTTTGTTATCACCCTAGAAAGCTGCATAGCACATGACGGCATAGCAGACGTAGACGACAACTTCTTACCGGAAGTCCTTGAGCTAACTGAAGGCAACAAGGTGCATACGGTAACATTGGTAGCAGCCATTTGTGACCCAGCACAAGCCAAGATGGCCTCTAAGGTTAGTGACTAGTACTTTCTTACACAACTTGAACTTGAGAAAAAAACAGAATCTTGTGTGACGACGTTCCTTTCCCCACTGTCATCATGATCGGGCATCACTTTTGGGCTTTGATCAGTTCATTTCTCCTCCTTACATCATCCTTACATCATGTTTATTTTGGACAAATTAACGGTTTTACCATCCATCATTTATTTAGGTCATTTGCCTCAGATCCTTCCAGCCAATTATCACAAATAGATGTGCACCCAACTGAGCCATGGTAAGTTGATACTTCTAATAGTGCAATATGTGTATCTCTATCCTAAAAAGGTGTACAATGCATATTAGCATATATAAGTCGTCCACATGTAAAATCCATGAAATACGCTCTAATTGTAGGAGTAATACAAACACGAGACCATGTGCCATTAAACTGCTAGTCCATACGAGATGCTAGTCCATCGTTTTGTTTACCTTTATTTGTAACTTCAGTACTTTTGCTTTGGTCGAGTTGTGTGGTTGATCGGCTGTGCATTCTAGCTATGCAGAGCCCGGGTGTAAACTTACTCTTAAGTAATAAAGTGCACATTTCCAAAAAAAAATGCAGCTCTAATACCTATTGTTACACAATCGTGAAGCTTGTAACAGAAAAGTGTTAACCAATTTACTCTATATATAAATATTCAGCATCCAGGGTGCAGAATTGTTATTTTGCACCCTACATATTATTATGGTCTCACATTCAGAAATTTATATTTTGTATACTAATAATTATGTTCATATTCATCAGAAATGCAAAAAAAAAAACATAAAAATACAATTTATGAGTCATTACATTGTAAAAAACATAGAAAATACGCATTCTACGTCGTGTTTTTATACGGCATGTGAACAATTTTTTTATGACGTGTCTAATTTTTCTTATGTTCTTCTTGACTTCCGAGATAAAAGAAAATTTACATGACGTAACAATTATGTACATTTGAAAGATAGAGGGTGGGTAAAGAATAACTATTCTATATACTGGGTGTCAAATAGCGCTATGGTTGTTCTATAATATGACTACGCTGCGGTGGTTTATCAAAGTCTAGTATGAGTTTGCGCTCTAAAAGCCAAACACCTGTAAATTAAGGAATGTAACATCCAGCTGCATTTAATTGAAGATCACACCAACCTATAGGACAGGTGATAGGTGGGACACATGATTTAGATTGCAGTCAACAAGACTCGAGTAACTTTTCAATTACTCTATAGGAAACCATTCATTTGTATCTTCTAAAACATGTACAATTGTGATATCACAGGATTTTGGCAAGTTATGCTGGTGATGGTGTCACGATTTGGAACTATGAGACACAGGTTTGTTATGAAGGATTGTGGAAAATATTGTTTGATTGTATTGATATTGAGTTGATTACAATGGGCCCTGTTGGGCTGGTTATATAGAAGTACATACCCAGAGGGCAAGAAGACTAATAAAGAGAGAATTGGATTATACAAATTTTAACTACCAAATATAGCCTAATAACCGTAACAGCTGCTAGCTACATACCGGCCTCCGCAGATACGATGCAAGAGAAAGTCTTACTTATTAATGTTCAAATATCCATGAACTAACTTGACTACCTATATATGTTGGTATGCAGGAAAGAGTGTCAGCATGTAGAACTCTCAGGCCTACAAATCGAATCCGTTGCGCTAAGTTCATTGTGCGCAAGCACTGGTTTTGTGCAGGAGATTGGGACGGGTGGATCAACGTGCGTGCGTGCATTACAAATGACAAGGTCGCAGGGTTCAAGGCACACGACAGTGTGGTTATCTCACTGGCGGTTCATCCAAGTGAACCGCTGTTGCTATCATCTGCTATTGATAACCATGTCAAGCTGTGGAACTGGGAGGCTAAGTGGAAGTGCGTTCGAAAATTTAAGGCACACTCAGACCATGTGGAGAAAGTTGTGTTTAACCCGAGGGACGCCAACCTTTTCGCTAGTGTTGGCTTAGACAACACACTTAAGGTTAATTAATAATTGGCATTTCCACACTTCGTACCAAATTGTAATTATTCGCACTCCCT
Source organism: Avena insularis (assembly GCA_023614405.1). Classification (NCBI taxonomy): domain Eukaryota; kingdom Viridiplantae; phylum Streptophyta; class Magnoliopsida; order Poales; family Poaceae; genus Avena; species Avena insularis. The sequence continues at coordinate 395,560,340 of CM042687.1, read as the reverse complement.
CTGTTTTAAAATATAAGATGTTTTAGTTTTATGAAGAAAATATATCTAGACTACTTTTAGTATGTAGGCTCACTTAGATTTGGAGTGAATCTAGACACTATAAGAAGTCTAGATTTTTTTTTTCCATAAACCTAAAACATCTTATATTTTTATGGCCAGTCTTACCTAATGCTTGGAAATTCACAGATATGGAAGACTTCCTCGCCTCTGCCTGTCACCACAGTGGACTGTCATGAACATCAGATGTATGTTGATTATTTCTACCCAGGAGGTGACCGGCAGTACATCATTACAAAATCTCTGTCAGGGATAGCACGGGTATGACATCTTTATTACTCAAAGTGTACATGTGTTAATGCATATCCGATCCTCCATATTCAAAAAAACAAAAATGCATACACTCTCGAATCTTTTGTATCAGATCTGGGATGTGAAGACAAATACATGTATTCGAGAAATCACAGCCCTACCTCACTATAGCCGATGTGTTGGTGTGCTACATTCTCTCCAAGACTGTCCATTGTTAGTTACAGCTTTTCAGAGCAACATTGTTTCTGTGTACAACTTCGATACTGATAGGTAAAGTTGCTTTTTCCCATGTCTCATTTTATTTCATGCCGCGCCATGGAATAATATTTATAATATTATTTTGCAGCTACGAGAATTCGATTGATTTCAAACTTGGAAATATTTGCAACATCGCTTACATCAAGGACATAAAAAGGTAAACAATTTCTTGAACATGCTGGGAATAATATATCTATGTGGAACTCGTAAGAAGTAAAATGGTCAATCTGTGGTGCTATATATGTTTTTTCATGAAAGAGAAATATTAATATCATGAACAGTGGCGGACCCAAAATATTTTTTAAGCCCGGGCAAACTTAAAGTCAAATTGGTTAAGGTGTTGATTTTGCTTGTAAATAAGCATAAAAATCCCATTAACTAAAGGAAACATGCGGCCAGAAGCCTGGTACCATGGTACTCAAAGAATAGCCCGATCTGACTACTTCTATTCTGATGCGCTGTCATCAGCATCACTCATGCACTAGCAGCCAAGGCAGAGATGATCGCCGGCAGCACACGCGCCGTCCACATCCCTCGCCACCCGAAGAATCCGTCCAGCAAAGCCACCGGCAACACAAGCACGCACACCACCACCTCACCGCCGATCACGTCGCCGCCATAGACCGACCCCTAGCTAGTTCCCCGTGGTGCTATATTATCCAGTCCGTCCTTTCTCTTACACGTACTGAACGTACGTACCCAAGAGATCTCGTACATAGTAGGGCTTAACTGTATCTGCACAGACTCTGGTACCTTCTTGTAGCTTGACACACAACTATATAAACATACAACTAGCTAAATTAATATCAAAATGTGAAGCTCCTCCCTTAACATCACCGTGATGCATATATATGGATGTTCCAAACTTCTTAATTTATAATCATATATGCTTATATATGCAGTGTCGCGATTGGATTTTATGGAGGAATAGCAATTATGGAAATCAATCATGAAGATAGCAAGTAAAATAGCGCAAGTTACCTCGCTCTTCATTTTGTCCTCCACTAGTTGGTGTTATCACATTGTGTAATATAATTAAACAAAAAAAGTTCTTTATTCTCATTTATTTACTTCCTCAACCCATAAATTATTATTCGCATAAAGCGAAATTAGTGTTTCTGTTGTTTACAGGTGATATCCGTTTCAAAGATGTGGTACACAATAAGGTCATAAATATACATATGCTTTGGCGGTAGGTATTAGATAAACGTGTTGTTAACATGAAAATGGCATGCAGTCGTTTGAAGTGCCAATACAATACCTTCTGCTGCTTCAACACTGCTTTGTGATGCTCCCCGGTGCTCCCTGCCTTACCACCGCTGGTCATCCTCCTTACTGGCCTTCCGTACGTGCTCCCCGTTGCAGCCTCCACCACAGGCTGCTTCTTAGCTTCCCGCCACGTGCTCATCGT